>CAHIKZ030002179.1:2782500-3015000 GCA_903632075.3 Acanthosepion pharaonis | reverse complement strand
TCGTATGTTATGAGAAAGATTTAATCTTGAATGAGAAACAAGACATTAAAAATAGTTGATTGTTTGGAAGTCAAAATGTTCAACTTATGCAAAAATATTTTCTTTGATAATTTGAAATCTAACTGTTGCCAAGTAATGTTTTATTCGTAAATGCCTACTATTTCCAAAATGAGTTTCATCTTAATAGGTTATAGATAAAAAAAACCTAATAATTAATACCAAATTTTTATTTTTAGAGTTAATACTTGATTTTATGGTGAACATTAAATGGGTTAAAGACATCAAATTAATGGAATGATTATATTTGCCAAGATATTAATCAAATAGAAATCTCATCATCTGTCATTAAAAGAGAGATATATATGAATCAAAAAGCAATACTGAAGCAATTATTCCATTAATGTTTATGTAATTGGTTTATGCTGATTTTACGTGTATTGTTTGAATATGCTTGAATGCATTGATATGAAAATAATTTTTAATCAAGTGGAAATTACATAATGAATTGACTGTTGGAAATGGTCAAGAGCAATGTATGTTCATAACACACTCTTCTATTATTAAAGAACCATTGTCAGTATTATTTTCAAGGTAAGTATTATTTAAGTCATCGATTAGCTTTGATCTCATCTAAAAACATTCTTAAAAGTTCCTTGTTATCTGCCAGTTAGATATCTGGATGAAACTGCATCTGAGAAAATTAAATCCATATACACACACCATCTCTGATATTCATATCAAACACATTGCTCAGTACTCCTTGTACTGAGTGAACTTTAGTTAAAAAAAAAAAAAGTATAGGTATGTATTTTCCACAAAACAGGAAAGACATTTTTTCTCAATGTATAGCTAGCAGCTTTGAATAATTCTAAAATGTTGTATATTGTAGAAATTTTAGCTTTTTTTTCTTAACAAAACAGAAGAATGGTTTTTGAAAGTATTTTTTAATAAATATTTTCAAGTAAATAATAAAATGGAACCAAGAAATGCATTAAAAATCTTTTGCTAAATAATTGTGGTTTATAATTTTTTTATCATCCATGAAGTTGAATACAACTCGAGGAAAATTCTGTATGTATAAATGAACAATACTTTTTCATCTGACAAACCATTACTTCTCATTCCAAAAAAAATAAAAATAGATTTTTATTCATCAGTTCAATGTTATTTATCAGTTTTTATCACTTCAAAAATCATTTTTATATTTACACATATGTCAGTAGATGCTTCATTTATTTATTAAGCAGTATATTTCTTTATTTTTGCCTACTAGCCTGGATAAAACCTTAGAAAATTTCTTTGTTTACATTTGGACATGAAACTGAGCAGATATAAAAATTTTGAAGAATTTAAAACAGGAAAGATTTTGCTTAAAGGCATATTTCAGATTTTGCTTGATCAGCAAAGGAGGGATGCAGGCTGAACAGTATAAATATACAGTTTAATAAATAAATCGTGCCTACTCAAATATGAGTATCCATGAAAAATAATGTTTAAAGTGATATATATATATATGAGGGGAAATTAAAATAAATTATCCAATGTTTTATCACAGATAAGTTATGCCAAAATTGTGGGTAATTCCTGACTTAACCTCATATAATAAATATATATATGTGTGTGTGTGTGTGCATAAAATAATGAAAAAGGTTAATTGTTAGAGTTAAATTAGACCAAGACAGTTTTTCCCTTCTCCTCCACACCTACTACCACACCTCATGTCATGTGCTTATTCATTTATTTTTAAATATAGCATTAAGAAATCACCTGAAGATACCAAAAGGATGAAACCAAGGTAGCAGAATCAGCTGATTTCTTAATTTCATATATATATATATATATATATATATATATATATATATATATTCAACCAGGTCAAATTGAAGTGTTTTCTGTATTGTTATCAACATGAATACAATTTCATATAACACTATGAATGCTACTACCAATAATATTAAGATTTCATTTATTCTGCAATTAAATCTAAGAAAATATCTCAAAGTCTGAAATGAAGCATTGTCAATTATTATTAATTTCTGCATCTTATTTTTTCACATTTTAATTTCAGTCTCACTGCAAGTTTTCAATCTGTGCTGCTCACTGATGATCATGAAATGCTGATTTAAATTTGCAATAAAACGCTACCACACTACTAAAAGAAATAAAAAAATACTAATCAAATATTTATAATAAATATTTACATATTAGTGAGTGTGCTTTCCAGAACTCATTAATTGAGAAATGTTAAATTGAGAGATGTGGCAATAAATTTAAAGTTTCCAATTGATTCCAAAGTAAGAACCAATTGGAATTTTCACTTCTCCATTTTCTTGATGCATGCGTACAAATCAAGTGTTCATAAATATGCATGCATGCATATATGTGCATGTTTGTGTGGGTGTATGTATGTATGTATGTATATATATATATATATATATATATATATATATATATATATATATATAGGCAGTGTATCTTCATTTAAGCATGTTTGTTTGAATAATCTAAACATGTCTATTTCTTTCTATTTAATCCTTTCAAATTCATGAATCATTTTTTTAATGTTGCCATTAAACTCATTAAGGATGGCGCCATAGTTTTTGTCATTCTTTTCATTTTACCAAGTACTTTCAGTCTCTAACAAAAATTTCACAATTATCAATGGCATTATTTTTTTTGTTTTAGCATTTCATCCCTGAAGATGATCTTGGATGAGATTGAAAGTAATTGGGAAAATAAAAGGAATGAGAAAAACTATGGCCCCTTCCTTAATGGGTTTAATGGCAACATTAAGAAATTGGTCCGTGAATTTGAAAGGATTAAAAAAAAACAACATATATTAAAATAAAGAGAAAAAACAGTAATATATATATATATATATTTGTTACCTTTGAAAATGTGTTGGGCAAAAAGGATTCTTTTTCATAGTTAAGAAAGTTTTTCCACTCTACCACATTTTTTCCAAGATCAAACCAAAACAGGTCTTTCCTACAACATACAAATTTACATTATTTTTGTTTTTGACAGTAGCTTTTCCAGTATGACTACTAACTTCAATTTTCTTTCCAGAAGGATCATTTTCAGATGCTACTTTGCACATTATCTTTTAACCTATTCTTACTCAAAAGTAGGAGTCTAAAATCTTCAGAAATTTGTCAACCATAGATGATGAGTACAGTCCTAGGTCCACAGGAGTCAGCATAGTTAACAATATATTTTATACATCAGTAGTAAAAGGCATCTGTTTATCTCAAGAGAGAAAGATAGCACCCTGTTTGCTACAGTTTTTTGGTGGTGAAAATAAAGCAACCTGTCCAGGGTGCAGGCCTGGCAGTGGTATATAAATGCTATGAACAGACACTTCAAGGTGGTGTAATAGTTAGCAAACTTGTCTCGCTAGAATAATTACAACTGAGTAGTGAGTTTGATCCTCACAGAGTGCCCCCTACTTTCGGCCTTGTGCCACATCTAAGCTATGTTTAGAAAATCATTATAAATGCTATGCACTGCCCCGACTGTATCCACCACCACTCTCGGTTATACCAACATGATCCAACAGAATTACAGGCCATTATATTTGGGGACAGCTTGACTGTAGGAATGTTGTCCATGTTGATAGTCCTAACACCTTCAGGGCTCCACTCAGTGTTTTCTGTCTGTAATTACTTTTATAGTCTTTTCTGTCTTTGGATAAGACTGCAAGGTAGCAGAGGTTTAAAACCGGAGTTTTCCTTAACTTAGATGAACTGCCTACTTTGGCTGCTGAACTTAATCCACAGATTAAGACAAGCCATGTGAGTGGAATTACATAGACAGAACTATTTTGAAGATGTCAATGGTTGTGTTACCATGCATGAAGTCCCAAGTCACCATGACTATGGGGAGATTCAAATCTGAATCTCAAGAATGGAAGACTAATATTCTAACAACTCTGCTATGCATTGTATTTACATTAGTCGGACTATTGTCCTCATCTTTGTCGCCATATTTGTCACAACGTTTCGGCCGTTGTACGCTCCGGCCTTCTTCAGGTGGTTGGAATTTCGAACTGAACCCTTTATTTCGATCGCTGTGTCCTCAAGGACACATGGCACAGTGGATAAAGGTGTTGGTTAGATCCAGTGACAGACCCAAAGAAGGTGAGTTCATTTCCTGGTTAAGGCAGTGGAGAACTTTCAGAGGGAAAATTAGCAGGAGATAACTGATAACTGACATCCATCAAACATGGCACGTGGAATTAGAACAGTCTACCCCAGCGATCGAAATAAAGGGTTCAGTTCAAATTCAACCCACCTGAAGAAGGCGAGCGTACATTTCCGCGAAATTGTGACAAATATGGCGACAAAGATGAGGACAATAGTCCACTAATGTAAATACTGTACATAATATATCATCTCAAAATATAGACAAACTCTGCTATGCATATATATATATATATATATATATATATATATATATATATATACACACACACACACACACACACACACACACCCACATACCCACATATATATATATATATATATATATGTGTGGGTGTATGTGTATGGAGGCATGATGGATAAATGGATAGTGATTTGGACTGAGGAATTAGAGATTTGAGTTCCAATTGCAATTGAATTCATTAATCCAACTACTTCCAGCTATGAGTAAAATACCAAGGCAAACAGGGTCCTATAGTCTTTGGTGCCAGCCGATCTCAAAAACGTAACTCGGAATTTAAAACCTGATGGTGGTTATTGGCGGACTTTGTTACATGCTGTGTATCTTCCAAAAAGTGTGGCATCCTGGGTAAGATGATAAACTACCTCCAACAGCAAAGCCTCTCATCAGGAGATTTTGAGAAGCAGGGAATGACCTCTTAATTGCTGGGTTTCCCAGGTACACCTTAACCTGGGGTAGTAGCACCTGTTAGGGTCCCAGCTTAAACCTCCAAATTGGGGTCAAAATGCTATGAAAGTGTAAAAATAGATTTTTAATACTGGCAATACATTTTTGTAAAAACATTATTACCAGCAATGAATTTTTGAAAAAAAGAAAAAAATATTACCAGCAATACATTTTTTGAAAAAAATATTGCCAGCACTAAATTTTGAGAAAAAATAATATTAATAGAAAATCTATTTATACAAACCTACTCGAAAAATCTTGTCAGCATTAAATAACCCTTTGAGGTTGATATGCCATAAAACAAGCCTTCACCACTATAATCCTATGTGTGGGTGTCTGGCTGTTTCATTCTGAGAACTGAACTGTTGCACCCTCATGCATAAAAAAACTATGGTAGGGTTCTCATTGTGTATAAATATAGATATATTGTTCAAACTTTAATTTTTTGACAAAGACTATTCAGTGCTGATGATAAAGAGTTTGAAGATAAAGAAGCTGAAGACAGAAATCAGCACCATATGATGACTGCCAGACTATGTTCTGAAGGTTGTGTAAAACTGACAGTCATCATGCAGTGTTTATTCTGATGTCCATCTTATTTATCTAAACATATTTAATAATAAAGATAGTTTTATATATATATATATATATATATATATATTGTGTTTAAAAGTGTAACAAATCTTACATCATATTGTGTTTGTTTGAATAATTTCTGGGATAAAGTGCTATTATTATTTAACTTCACAATATTGTTCATGTCTTTATCGTTAACACAGTATTTTGCCCATTGTGATCTCTGGCCTTCTTCAGAAGAACACCATGGGCTGGGTAGCACAGACTCAGTGAAAAACAGGGGACTAGTCAATTAGCAGTACTAAATAAGAACAAGATAAGATATCACTTGACTTGAACAGTGGAGTGGAAAACGGTCTACCCTACCCCCACTAGATGAAATAAATGGTTATCCAGATTGACAGACATGGAAAAAAATGGCTGTTTTCATAGTAACAACAAAGAAGAAGACAATAATAAGTAATAATAATTCATATAGTTTGTTTTAAGAAGAATAGGAACTACAAATAACAAAGAAATTGCAGCTATCAATAAAAAAGAGACTGCTGAAATATTATAGACAGTAATGACTAAGAGAAATTTTAAAGAAAATTGAAACAAATAGAGCACTTATACTTACAATCAGAAACATACAGTTTAAATTTCTATGACTTATATTGAGGAAAGATGGCTTAGGGAATTTGACACTCAAAGGACATATTGAAGGCAGACCAGGCATAGGAAGGCAGAAAGTAATCTACCTAACAAGCTTCTGTTTGTGGATGTCAGAAGAGGGATTTGGAGATATAACAAAGAAATAAACCTTACTATGGGCTACAAAAAAAAGTCAGTTGTGGAGAACCATGATCACCTACATCCTAAATGGGCACAGCATAGAGAACAGAAGAAAGACAGAAGAATTTTACACTTTGACCTGTAGAAGTCGAGAGAAAGAAAGCAAAGCAATGAGTAACCTACTTGACAAGTTGGAATAAATATGTAAGTACCATAAGGATGATGAGATATTAGTAAAGGAGCAAGTATTGCTGAGAGTAAAGTGAAACCAATGGAGAACAATGCTTGTCTACATTATGAAGTGATATGGGATGTAGAAAAATGGCTTCTACTTAGAAATCTTCATAAATGAAAGTTATTTATTTGTTCCTGACAACTGCAGAAAAATAAAAGAACTCTTGTATATTTTTGTGTATAAGGCAACCATTAAATCTTTAAAATTACCCCCCAATATAGGGGGTCATCTAATACAACAGTTACAAAAAACTAACCTTAACTCCTGTGGTATATCAGCACTGGTAAATCGGCTAGTATGCTTGCACTATGGATTGCAGTAGCCTCACGACTTCTAACTACCATTGTAAATATTTATAGTTGAAACAATTCAGATTGTAATGTTGTTCTACAGTTAGAAATGTAAATGCAATATTCAAGAGATTGATTTTATATTAAAATGCAATATTCAAGAGACTGATTCCTTATTAAAATGGAATATGCAAGAGATTGATTTCTTATTAAAGTGAAATATTCAAGAGATTGAGTCCATATTAAAATATTCAAGAGATGATTATACAACAATTTGCAAAAGTTCTGCTGAGTAATATGCATGAGTAACAAGTAACATAAACATAAATTCTTGTAGAGCTATGGATGTGCTCATACAAATCATTATTTCTCATAGTAGTGTTAAATAGCAGCATTTGGGATAAGATATAATCTATATTTCTAATAAAAATTCATTATGATTTTGGTGTTAAATAACAGCAGCATTTAGTACAACAATCAATCTTTATATTTCAGTAACCTACATTATACTTTAAGTATACTGCAGTGTTAAACAACAAATCATTTAATATTCCATGAAATCTTTATTTCTCATTACAAAATAAAAGACACCTACATACTTAATTAAAACATTTCAAAATTATAATGATCATCACTATCTGGTGCAAAAAAGCTCATCATAAACATTGTCATTTACAGTTTTGTCATATGGATCCCTGTCAGCCATCTTGTACTACAGATATCACAATTTTATACTATATAAAATCACCAAAGATTTATCTAGATTTTGCGTCTCATCTATAGGTTGTGTTATGCATGGAAATATACAGTAATTAAAATCCTTCATTTATGAAATTCAAGCATCACTGAATCAAGATGAGAAATGACATTAAGTGCTAATGAATGAAAGTATTATTAGTAATCGTGTTTAGCAGTTACTTTTACTTTTAAAAAGCACTTTACTCAAGGAAATTTATCTCTTATATCTGGATCTTTTTGTTACTTTTTTATAATTACAAAGTTAAAACAATAAAGGCTTGACCTTTGAAGTGAGAAAATCTCATTTTTTGACTTTTCTTGCTTGTCTTTGTGAAATTTAAGTAAATGAACTCTGTTGATCTTATCCTCTGCCCTCCTGTTTTCTATCCGATTTTGATAATGCAATGACTGCAGGACATTTTCTCTGCTGCCTCTGTGGAATTTATATTTGTCTGATTAAATTTTTTTCAAAACAGTGCTTCCGTTTTTAAATTCAGCACATCCTCTCTATCGTATTTGTACAATAGCTAAATGTAACTTTAGCAACTTTTTCTTTCTTAATTGCAGTGGAGAAAATTAATAGGGTCTTGGTGATATTATATATCAGTCTGTAGTGTTCATGTAGAAAAGTTTTAAAAATCTATAAAAATTAAGATATAGGGAAGTCAATGAATTATATTTAAATTATAGGGAACACATTATTAGAACGTATTCTATTTATCAGTTTTAAACATTAAAAACAATTCTTTTTAAAAATTATAAGATATGATATCCTGAGTGGAAACCAACTTAAAATAATATTTAATTAATTTATAATTTATGGAAAAAGATAAACTTTACACAGCATATAAAACATGCATCAAATTATTAGTTTTGTGATGTCATTGAATACTCGTTACCATTTTTGTGATGCCAACAAATACTCGTCACTTTCGTAATGCTCATTGTAGTAGAGACATTGTAATCACAGATATAGACTATAGTATGCTGTTGAACAATGCTGGTGTCAGATGCCTTTGAATATCACTCACACTAATAGTACTTGCTCAATAATACGCACTTGACAAATAACCCATATAGTGATCTAAATAGAGAAATAGTATGGTGAATAGAGGAGAGAATAGCAGTCCATATACTGGTAGATTAGAAATGGTGATCTGAATAGTAATAGAGGATAGAATAGAAATGAAGTTCAATTAGACACCAAGCTACTTTCTACTTATGCATTTCTCTATGGTCATATGATCCACTTAATTCAATAATGGGATCAACTGTATTTACTCTCTGGTGATCTATGTTCAAAATTGACTGTCAGCAGTGACATTTTATTCCTAGATAACTATTAGTATGAAATGTTTTACCTTTTATGCATGTATAGTTAGTAAATTATCAGAAATGTTGTACTCTTAAAATACAAGATTAAAATAGAGGCAAGCATTTTTCTGTTAATTATTCTGACATATTCTTTTCTGCAATACTGTGTCTGTATGCCAAGTATAAATAGTACAGTGTATCAATGAGTCAGTCCATATAGCAGTTGGAGTAACAGTCCAAGATGATGTAGTAAGAGGAGTCATTAAAAAATATTTCCTGTGTTTAGTCTATTTTCTGTCATGAAAAGAAGCAATTTTTTTTTAATGCCTCAACAATTTCTGGAATATAAAAATCTTTGAATTTACACTTTATCTACTTTTTTCTTTTCCTGTTAATTTTCATTTTCATTTTCCTTTTTCATCATTATTTGCCCAAGAAGTTTCAGTTATTTCTCCCTGATGTTAAGTATGTGTCTTTTTCATTTATTTTTTTAAACTTCATCATTGTTCATATGTTCAGGCCATGGTATCCTAAACAACATTCTATAGAGCCACATTTCTGTCAACTCATGTTTCTTTTTCAAGTTTGTGTAGATTATTCAACATTCCCTGTCATATAGGAAGACTGATATTAAGTAACATTTCAGTACTAGTTTCTTCTTTTATAATCAAAATTTCCTGTTTCCTCATACTTTGCTTAACTTCTGGAAGGCAACTTTTGGCCTCCCAATGCACCTTTGGATTTCAATGTCACACTTTCTGCCCTCTACTAAAACACTTCCCAGATATTTAAATTATTGTACTAACTTGATTTTGGTATCTCCAGTTTGTATTTTGTATATTTGGCCATTCCTTTTCCTGACAACTATACAGTTATTGTATTAGCTTGATTTCTCAATGATTATTGTATTAAATATATTATCAGTTTATGCGTGTCTACACAGGCACACACAGTTCTTATCTTTGTTAATACATCTCACAATATTTTGGCCATTTTGCCCTCTAGCTTCCATCTGCTTCTTGGTATGTGTAACTTTCAGAGAATTTCAAGCTGAGCCCTTTCTTTAATCTAAAGAAATGGATTTCCCTAGACATCTACAGGAGAATGAGCACAATCTACTTCTGTAGATTATGGTTCAGTTCAAAATTCCCTGAAGGCTACTTGAATTAACAATCACCTGAAGTGGGCTGGTTGACAAAGACAGCTAAAGATCAGGACTATCGTCCAAACCCAAATAATGGGAAGAATGATACCTCCTAATCTATGTTAAAAAAATGTTATACACTGCAACCAACAACAACATAAACTTTTATCATTTTCTTCCCCTATAAAGAGTGATAGCTCTAAATACAATAGAGTTACTTCCCTTGTCTTTAAATTATACATGGCGAAATGCTGACATGAACATGGAATTGTTTCAATCCATGCAGTCCTTACTGTTCTTACACAGTGAATGAATAAAAGTTGTTTATGTGTTAAAATACACTTGTCTTTTATTTTAATTAATTTCTGTTCATCCCAACAGCGTGGGATATAACAACTCTATGCAAAAAATTTATCCTGCTACTGAAGGTGACTGTGATCCCTGAATAATAGTGTGTTTGAATTTCAGAGTTGTGTTGTCATATCCTGCTCTGGCAACAGAAAACAGCTTTGAGTGAAATTAACAATAAGAAAACTGCAATTGAAAGGCCACAAAAAAGAATGCAGTGGAATGTTAATAATTCAGAGTGCTAAAGGTTAACTCTTAAATCAGTGAAATGGTGTAAAACTGAGCCTAGTAACCAATTCAAATTGTGTGTGCTAATATAAAATTTGTCAGAATCTAAAACTTTGAGGATGAAACATGGCATGATTTCTAATCTTGTTTTTCAACAAAAGCAATAGTTTACAAGCAACCCAGTAAATTTACATGCAACACTGCCTTAATTGCTATCAAAGTCTTCCACCACTTGAAATTATATAAAACAGAAAAGAAAATTATTTCAGTATTTGTCACATTCATTCTGATTTTGATGAATAAAGTAAATATTAAATGATAATTCAAATATATTAAATACAGTAAGTACATACACATTTATAAAAATGTTCTGCCATTGCAGCAACATGCATTTTATTTATTGTGTGCCATCTAACTATACACCTTTGGAAGTTACTTATTTTTGTTATATATACACAGGTACGATGAGAAGGAATAGAGTACACTTCCAACGTTCATAAAATTTAATTTAAAAGAGGGCTCACAGTTAATGTCTAGCTGCTGTTAGATGCCAACTCCTGGTCATGATACATTTCTAAGATAATAATTTCTAATTATTTCTTTTTCACTTAGTTTGAATTTAATATGGGTCATATTTGATTGGCTGATCAGGGAAAAGCCCTCAAGCCTTATACTTTTTTTTTCAAAAAAGAGTATGTATTTTGCTTTTGAAACATAATTTCACTTGCCAGTAATTTACAATTGCCTGGGGAGATGCATTGTTTTGTGTTGAAAGACAACTGCAGTTGTGTAGCGATTCTTACTTGTTTTTGTTGTAATATCTTAAAATAAATAATATATTATAAATGGGTGGCTGTTGATTTCTCTGTTGCATATTCTTTTGCTGCCATCATAGAAATAAAATTAATGGGTTGCTTTCCAAGTAAGAAGAAATATTTTAGTTTTCTCTACTCTCCAAGGCCCATGTTAGGCATTAGTAAGCCAATGATAAACTTGCATTTTAACACAGTGGAATTAATGACTCAAAGAAATTAATTACAAAAATGGGTTGTACATGTAACCACTTCATATGCAGCAATAGAATTTATACACACACACACACACATATATATATATATATATATATATATATATATATATATATATTTTTTTGACCAATATTTTTCTTAAGGGTTCTTGTAGATTGTCTCTCCCAAACATCAACTTCACCTTGTTTAACAATGGGGGATGGTTTTGCTGAAAGCTGTTTAAAGATAGAAAGACACCCACACAAATTCCAGCTGTGCCTAACATATGATGACTTGGAATTAATGCTCCTACTAGAATTAATAAAACACAAATAATACATCTCACACAGTCAAAACCTGAAAAGAAACCCCCTTGAAAATGGCTAAAGAAGTGACTGAAAGCACTAAAGACAATGGATAATGTGGATAGTTTGTGTCCTTCTACAAAGTGGAAAAATGTCAGAACACTGAAAAAACTAAATAAAAAATTAATAAAATTTTGTTTGTTTATCATATTTACTGAAAGATGTTTAAAAGAAAGGTTGCTACTCAAATATACATTAATCATATAGATATAAAACAATTTTGCCAACATTGAGAAATGTTTGCACATATGAATGAAAGTATTATTTGAAAGGGTGAATATGAAGTTAGTTTTACTTGTTATGGGCCTAAGATGGATATGATCTGTCTGGATGATATCTTCTCTGTTACTTATTTAGGATGTATGACATTCACTTTGAGCTACCACTGGTTAATACATCTCTCTGATGGTCTTAACAGCAACTATCATCTCCCAAGTGCTGTTGTTGCTCATGCACAGTCATGTGACCTTCAGGACCTTTTAGAATTACAAATTTCACCTTTTGTAAATAGATAATTACTTTTGGCATCCCTACAGAATTTTCTACAACTTAAAATTTATCAAGTAAGGTAATATAATTTTTCTTCATTTATTTTTCCATCCTAGATTAGTATTAGTTTAAAGATAAATAATGTTTTGTAATTGTTTTGTACTTTTAAAATAGCAAAATTTTAAATACTGCCTTCATGTTAAATTATGTAGTTAAGCAAGTAAAGAAATAAAATTTCCCGATTATTAAAATATAGAATGTGTATCAGTTAAAATTTCACAACTTTTCAAGGTTTTACTTAGATATTTTTTTGAGCTCTGTTATGTTTTAGTAATTCACAAGATCAAAATAGTCTCTGCTCACAATTTAAAATTTCTTTTTTTTCATCAATAAACAATGAAAGCAAATGAAGATCAAAATGCTTGCCATGATCATTTCACAGTTTGATAACCAGTCATTTAAGAAATCTTCATTTTCAGCTGTGCACAACATTGTGAGAATCAATTCTTTTGGTGGGGAATTTGCTTGTAGTCTTTATATATCTTTGATTTTTTGTTTTAAATCTCACTTTGATAATTTCTGAATTTTGCAGCTGTATGGGAAATTAATGATATTTTCACAATGAGGTTAACCATTATAATGCCAATTAGTCTGGATTCAGAATTATAAAGAAAAATTAATTTCATTCAAATTAACCTGGGAGACTAATTCAGTTGTTAGATTATTTACAAGATTAAATTTATATTTACATCAGTCCAAATATATGTGAACCGCTATTATTTGCTATCTTGTAAATAAGTAACTGTGAAAACAATTTTCTATTCATAGATTTATAAAATGTGTGTGAATTACTGAAGATCAAAATTTTAATATAAACGTGTGACTTTTCCAAATGTTATATTTTTTATTCCACTTATTTTCTAACTTGAAATATAGATGGAATATATATTATTTTATATTATTAATGATCAATTATAAATTGATATATATATATTTTATTATATATTATATATATTATTTTATATTTTGGAATATTTACTTTCATGTTAGAATTTTTATAATCATGGTCAAGGATACCTTTCCTACTATTTTTTTAAAAACATAAATTTTAAAAGATTTTAAATTGTTAGAAATTTTTCTAAAAATTTGCCTAGAAAATCTGGTGATAGATTATTGATTTTCAGCCCAGTGATGATGAATAAGGAAATCTTAAATGAAGAATGGACACTAAGCACCCTGACCAAAGTTATTAGCAAACCCAGTAGATTATTTTCTTTGAACTGGTTGACAAAACATCAGCTATTTTCCAATCCATTTTAACATTCATATATTGTTATAATCTTATAAATTAAAATAAATCTAACAGTGTAAAGCGTTTTTGTTATTAAAATGATAAACATTGCATTTTAAAACAGTAAAAATGATTGACAGAATTGAGAGGTAAACAGTAATAGTGATCTGATAAGAAAAAACATCCTTTTTACAAGGTTATTTTCCAGGTACATAGGTTAAACATGAGGCAAAAGTTAATAGTGGCATACTGCCACATTATGTTGAAACACTGATTCCCATATGATCATCAAAGTTAAGGAACATTAAGGTTGGTCAATACCTAAATGTGTGACTGTTTGGAAATATTAGGTGCTGTAAACTTGTATGTGAGGGTGGTGTAATGGATAATGACTTAGAATTGTTAATTGGAGATCCAAGTTCCAATTCCCATTGTTTTTTTTACATTCACTTAAATGCAAATACCACTGAAAAATGTATGAGTCCACCTCTCCTCTCTCCAGCTATGGGTTAATTAATAAGACTTGTGTCACTATATTATTATTATCTCGAAAAAATTTTGACAATCTAAAAATATTTTTATTTTCTGTCTTTAAATAACCTTCAATGGGTTGAGAAACTGTATAAAATAAATGATTCAATGAAGAGTGAATACTGACATCAACAATTTTCATAAAGGAAACCTTCAGTATTAATAAGCCAAAATGCATTACTGCAACTTGAAATCCATAAAATCATTTTAATAAAACAATTTTTTTAGAAAAAAAAAACATCTCAATTAAATTGCTATTCCTTTTTTTCATCATTGACAGAAGTTTCCTTCCAATCCTTTTGTTTTTGGCCTTGTTTGAAAGCTAACATTTTGATTGTATGAATATCTTCTCTTTTAATTACATGTGCTACATATTTGTGTTGTTGATGTTGTAAGGAAATTTTGAAGTAAAGGTCTGTAAATAAACAAAATGTAAAACTGATGCATTGTTATACCACTTAGGTTATAAATTCCTCAATAAAAGCAACTTGATGCAGAGAAGAATGGAAGAGAAAAAGATTAGTTTCTTTGTTTGGTTATCTATATTGTATGAGAATTTATGTATATCAAAGACCTTTATGTATAATAAGACAGATACATGTGTTCATGCCAACCTACCCATAAATATATGTACATATAATGCAGATGGACTCAGTCAGACTGACAGACATACATATATATAATACACACACACACACACACACATATATATATATATATATATATATATATATATATAGTGCCCAATGTGTGGTGAGGATAACAAAATGCTGCTCAATGTAAAATAACTAAACTAGAATTTATACTATAATGAATATACGTGTTGTTCCTAACCATTTAGTACAACTCTGAGTTTCATATATGTGGATTGGACAAAATATATATTTATTACTACTACACATGCACACATCTATCTATCTATCTATATATATATATAATGAAGAGAGAATAACAAACACTTGATAAATATATTTCAATGTACTTTCTGTCATGGGTCCTTACCTATAACTACAGAATGAACTCTTCCTACACCACTCAAGAGAGAGGCTCAAATCGAGTCAAGCCGATAGTAGTTCACTCCAAACCAGACTGACAGTCATACTAACACCTTCCACATCTTGTATTATTATTTCATGTAATATACCTTTGTTATTTCTACTCATGTATTCATGTTGTTCTTCCTTGGTCCTAACCTGGACCATAACACTTTCATAAATGAAAAAACATAGACATAATGTATGTGTATTTATGTGTGTGTGTGTGTATGTATGTGTGTGTGTGTGCATGTGTATATGAATTTCAGGCAATTTAATAACAAATTGGAAGAATTTTCACAATGAAGAATGCTTAAAATTGAAAATGATAAAAACAAAAGTGCAGGGTAACTTAATGAAATTGGCTTGACTGTGTTGTCTGATATAAATTTAAAAATTTAAAATTTCACCATTTCCACATTTTCAATCTTATTCCTTGATAGCTAATTAAAACCAACATTCACATTTATTAATCCTTTTTTACTCCTATGATTTCATCAACAAGAACTTTAATATAATCTGATGAAGGCCTTCAAAAGGACGAAATGAGTTCTGAACCAGCCTTTGCAAAGATTGATGTTTTTGCATTTGTGTATAGACCCAAACATAGTAGAATGCACAATGAACAGACTAGTTTGAATACCACACCTCTTTATTTTCCCTCATTCTTCTCTCTCCAATGTCTACTTTTGAAAGCCGATCATTCAAATTGCTATTTTGAGGGGCCAAGTGAATACACCAAGCTAATCTGTCATCACCGATTCTTGTTCCCTTGAACTTACTCGTATTACATTCTGATGTACAATGATAGTCTGAAGGAAAATTCGCCAATGAAATTGATGGGAGATTATTCTGTCTGGGAGAGAAACCAGGTAAATAAGAAAAAAAAGATAAAGTAAAGAAAAAAAGATGCAAGGATGTAAATTGGACTCAAAACAATGGGGCAGAGATCGAAGACAGAAAATTATGCAGATGAGCACATTGCATGTAAGTGCTTATAGGTATATTTTTGATATACCAGTGTGTCTCTGTATTTATGAGAAACAGTTCAACAGACATGTTTGTATGTATATGTGTGTGTGTGCATATATATATATATAATACACACAAAATACACAAACATTTTATATATATATATATATATATATATATATATATATATATACACATACATGCATACATTTATGTTGCATATATGATTGTTTCTAAAGGAATATATATGAAAGTTTCCAATATATGTATGCATATATGTTGTGTGTGTGTATAGGAGGGTGTACATCAATAAGTTTCAAGCTTAATGTTCATGAAAGCTTTTAATATACACAGCTGAGAGTTTGTCAAATTAGTCTACTTTCTTGTCCCTGGTATTTGTCTTTTTTAATTTTTTTATTCAGTTATGAATATTAACCACATATATCTAAATTTACAGTCAAAATTTCAGATGAAAATTCATTGAATAACTTGCTTGAAAACTTGATCTCTCACATACATCAGGTCAATCACCAAGTTGAGTTGGAAGCCCCTTGTGAAAATGATGTGAACTAATTTTAGAGTGTAAATTCATACTTTCAGGTCCTCCTCACCAACTTAAAAGCTGCCTCCTTCAAAACACACTGTTGAAAGGCCTATATATATATATATATATATATATATATATTATGAAATGGACAAATCCGACAATTATTTTAAGACATTTTTATGTTTATACATTTTTTTTATAGATACGAATATTTAAGTAAATGCTCAGTATATAATAAACAATATTAAACAACATTTACTGCCCTGAATGTATGAGATATTTTCTATGAAAATTTCTCGGACATTCAGGGTAGTAAATGTTGTTTAATACTGTTTATTATAAACTGAGCATTTACTTAAATATTCATATCTATAAAAAAATGTATAAACATAAAAATGTCTTAAAATAATTGTCGGACCTGACAATGATTTATTGACAAAAAATAATATTAATAACCCATAGCTAGAGGGAGTAGAGATGGCTGTCTGTCTTTCTTAAGGGTATCGCACATAAGTAATTATAATGAACCCAACTGGAATTAGATCTCAGCTCTTTGATTTCCAAACCATTATTCATTACATGATCTGTATATCCAAGATGACAGCTCCTGGTATTGCCAAGTGATCACCTATCTGCTTAACTTTGGTGATTGTGCAAGAACTGATCTTTCAATGTGATATGGCTCTAAGCCAAGAACAATGAGGGATAGTAAAGTTTCTAGAGCAACAAAAAACAATAAGTTGTGGAGAGCCAAGAGAGAAGCCACGAAAGTACCTATTAGGAGTAGAATTATAGATATAATTGCTTGATAAACTATTAACCTCACACTTCTCTATTTATCACATAGCTCCAATATAATAATGAAAATTCAGATCAGAATACAACCACGAACTACATGTCTGGCTTCAGGCTTGGGGAGTGAAACTTATATTAAACAGTATATCGAGATAGCAACTCTTCATTTAAACATGTTTCATTAAATAGAAATGACAAGGAATGTCTATTATTCCTTTTCATGAGTTTCTCCTTGATTATACAGCTGTTATCCACTAAAATAATGTGTTTAGTGTAGAGTGCTTGAGAGGCTGTTGCAATCTGTTCACCTCTCCAGGTTTCCCCCAAGCCTTGTTTATATTTGCATCATTCACATGCTTGCCACATCTTGCATGTGTCCAGGTTAGTCCATTTCATGAATGGCTTACCGGTGTTCTTCTTATAGATGTCCCTTGATATATATCGGTCTGTATAAAGTAATACATACATACACACATATATATATATATATATATATATATATATATATATATATATATATATATATATATATATATATATATATATATAGGCCTGTCAATGCATTATGTATATTTATATGGAGTTGCATAAACAGTCCCAGAGGAATTGCAAAATAATTTTTAATGGTTATTTATATTTGGGAAAGTGGGTCAGGCCAAGAACTTTTCATTTCCTCCACCTATCATTACACAATATTATCTATCAGTGTGTGCATATAAGATGGGTGTCAGTTGCTGTGCATATCAGTCAAAAATTCTGTGTGTCTCAGTTGGTGTGCATAGAAGATGAGAAGAAACAATGCCTTGAAATAAACAGATAAAGTAATGAAATCAGACAAGTTATTATATTTTATTGTTGCGATCACCTGATATATAATAAAAGGAAAGGAAGAAAGCATTTGGATGTTTTAGCAGAGTGAAAAAGACAGACAGACCATAAATACCTAACACTGGCTTTTGCTACTCAATACACATTTCTTGCTTTGACTATCAAAATCATTTGGCATTGGTATATTTTGATAATAATACTTCTTCAGTGAACTTTCTATAAAAATGGGAGAGTTGATGGCAGATCGGCCATGAGAACTCAAAGATGGTTAAGGAAACAGAAATAATTCTTGTAATGATGATGATTATGATGAAAAGAAGAAATAATGGTAAATAAAAAAAAATGATTGGACATGTAGGAAATTCTTCCCAATGTATGTATGAATTTTTATTTTCTCTTTTCCTTTTTTTTTTTTTGATTTTTCTCCACAATTGTTAAAGATAGAGAAAGATTTTTTGCCATCATTTTTTCTTGAGGAGAAATTCCAATTCTGTTTGAAGGTAGCAAGTTAGACTCGGTACTTCTGACTCCAACCTTTGTTTTTTTACTGCTTTATAACTTTTGTTCTTCACTTTTATCTGAGAATATTCTCTTTCTGTTTATTTCCATTTCATTTCTCATTCCCCCACAACTTTTAAAATATTCCCTTTCTTCTCTTTGGAGTATGCCCTCCTCTCTCTATGCACTTATTTTAACCCTTTTGGTGGTGCCAAGTTTTAAAACAAATTCTTTCATCAAATGCAGTTTTCAAAAAATGGAAGAAAAACACAAAAGATAACAAAACAGATACTTCGTAATTATGAAGGAGATTGGATGGAAATTTATCTTTCTTTTATCAGAAGCAAAAATGGAATAAAGAATGAGATAACGAAGAATAGAGAAAATCAAGGAAATAATTCAGTCTGGTAAAGGAAAAAAAAATCAATGACTCCCACTTTTCTAAAAGAGATAAAGTGACCCCAGAGAAAGGAGAATTTGCTTTTGTTTATCATGTCCTCAGTTCACTATGTAAATATTTAAATAATTTCCAATGAGGAAATGCTGATTTGTTTAAATAATTTCCAGTGAGAAATCGTTGAGGCATTTAAATATTTTCCCATAAGGAATTACTGTTTGGAGTATTTGAATAGTTTTCAGTGAGGAAATATTGAGACATTTAAATAGTTTACAGTGAAACATTTAAATAATTTCCACTGGAAAAAAATTGAAGCATTTAAATATCTTCACCAGTGAAGAAGTATTTAGGCATTTATATAATTTACTATAAGGAAACATTGTTCCAACTAAATACTTTCTGTTGGGAAATCTTTGAAATACTTAAATAATTACCAAGAAGTAATGAATGCAGTGTGTGTGTGTGTGTATATATATATATATATATATATATATATATATATATATTATATTAAGGCATAAAAAGCAAGAACTTTTATATTGTAGGCCATGATAGATTTAAAACAAAAACACAACCAGTCGACCGGTTTCGTCCCCTCTCATGAGAACTGTTAACGATGAACTAAAATTATGAAGAAAAGCGCTTCTAGCATCTTTGTTGGTATAATTTTTATAATAATTTTTTTTCTCCCTGTCCACCCATTCATGTCATCCATGACAGACTTTTTCTTTTCCTTTTCTTCATAATTTTAGTTCCCCATTAACACTTCTGATGAGAGGGGACGAAACCGGTCGACTGGTTGTGTTTTTGTTTTAAATCTATCATGGCCTACAATATAAAATTTCTTGCTTTTTATGCCTTAATACGCTTCTGTACTGTTTCAAACATATATATATATATATATATATATATATATATATAGCTTTCTTAATGCTGAACTCATCTAATCTTGCTTTTTATATATTATTTTTTAATATGAGATCTTATTGCAATTTGGTCTTTACTTTGTACTGAAAACTGCTTAATTTCTGTATGATGTGTGATAATCTTGTATGTGTCATGTCCTTTCAGGACTTGGGCAGTAGTGGCTTTTCTTTATTTCTTATCTTTCATAATTCAAAGCAGTGTTTGTCTACTTAATATTCTTCCCTGTCTCTATTCTGTCATCTATTTTCTCAAGCTCGTTATGTAGGTTACTTGATGATATACCTCTTGCCCTTATAATGTCTTGTGAGCATCAGATTTTCCAAGCCAAAATGAATTATTGCTCACAGGAGCTATCCATATTATTCTCATTTTCTTTCAGAAGAACTTTAACTCTGTAATATCTTCTCTATATTTGTAAGCCAATTGTCCAACATTCCTTGCCATATAGACAGATTGATATTATGTTGATATTTAGCACTTACATTTGTTCTCTAACTGTAGTGAGTTTTATAAATCAGTTTACAGTATTAAATATCACACAAGCTGTTATCTTCAAGTGTAAGTATTGTTTGTAAAGATAAATATCATAAGCTGAAATTTACATGCTTTATTGCTCATATAGATGTAAATAGATCTTGAAAATTTTATCAACATCAGTTATTCAATAACAAACTCAAGTTATGATGAATTGTTGCACTCGCAATAAGTTTCTTGCTTTGAATATCTATTGGGACTTGAGTTCACCCGACAACCTCTCTCATATAGAATACATACGTAGAATCCATCACTAAAGATGCAAGAAAAATGGTTGGTTTCTTATACCACTCCAGAAAGTTCTTGACTCCCTCTGCTTTGCTTTATATTTACAAATGTTAAATCAGAAGAAAAGTGGCATATTGCTGCCATAACTGGGCTGGATGTGTTCAGTCATCACCTTGATAGAGTTCAAAATCATTTACACAGTCTTGTACATCCTAGAACTCTTAGAACCCTATCCTACAGATTTAACATTAAAAGCCTATTGCTACTGTATCACTAATTTCATCGCAGATGTTCAGATGAATTCCATTATTTAGTACCACCAGCTCAGATCTTTACAGCCATGATCTATCTTGCTATATCCACACAGGTAAATCAACCACATTCTCTTTGTAGTCTTTTGCTAAGAAAGGTGTTATACTGTGAAATCTTCTCAAGAACAGCTCCTTTGTGGAACAGACTCTCATGTGGATACTTTCTGAATACTACAATCTTGACCTATTCAATTCTAGCATCAGTTGTTATCTATCTACCATATTTACATTATTTGAACTATTGTCCTCATCTTTGTCGACATATTTATTACATTTCAGGTGGTTGGAATATCGAACTGAACCCTTTATTCTGCTCACTGGGGTAGACTGTTCTAGTTCCATGTGCCATGTTTAATGGATGTCAGTTATCAGTTATCTCCTGTTAATTCCCTTCTCCAAGTTCTCCACTGCCTTAACCAGGTATTGAGGACACATGGCACAGTGGATAAAGACATTAGATAGATCCAGTGACAGGACCCAAAGAGTGTGATTTCAATACCCAGTTAAGGCAGTGGAGAACTTGGAGAGGGGGAAATTAACAGGAGATAATTGATAACTGGCATCCATTAAACATGGCATGTAGAACGAACAATCTACCCCAGTGAGTGAAATAAAGGGTTAAGTTCGACATTCCAACCACCTGAAGATGTCCGGAGTATACAACTACTGAAACATAATAAATATGGCGACAAAGATGAGGACAATAGTCCGAATAATGTAAATAGTGTCCATAATACCTCATCTCAGAAATATAGACAGATCTACCATATCCTTTTAATCTTCACTTCTGAGATTCATACGACATACCTCAGCCAGTAAACATCAATTTGAGTGGCTCTTGGGGCTTGTATTTGATGAACTATAGTAAAAAAAAAAAACGATTAAAATCTGACTTCACAAGTAATATCTGAATTATTTGAAGTCCAGCTGATTTAATCTAAAAAGGATTTTTTTTCATATTTCCTGACATTTGCAATTTTTATTTTGCTGAGTCTGATTTTTTTAAAATAAGAATGCTAAAATGAATTCAGTTAATTATATTCAGACACACATTTTCCATAAATTAAATATGATTCCATGTTTGATTCTATTATTATTGTTATAAAATCAAAAACGAGGCTGCTTTTACCTGTTGTAAAGAACATGCAACATCTCGTACAGCGTCATTCTTTAATCTTGTCTCTTTTTTTTACCTTCTTTTCGAGCCAATGTTACAAATTGAATTTCTTTAGTCTGCAGTGAAAAGGAAAAAAAAAATTCCCAAAATGAATAAACTTGACAAAATTTAGCAAAAAAATGTTATAACCAAATGATTAAATACTGTTTTCAGAGAACAGTTGATGAGTCCAGGAATAATGGCAATTTATGATATTTTTATTCCAAGCATTACCATTTAATGATAAATTTAAAAATCAACTCAAAAATTATTACAACAAATAATTCTGTCATACTGATTTCTTTGTCTCACAATGATTGATAAAAAAAAAATCATTATTTTTTTAAAATATGGCAATCAAACATCTGGTGTTATTAACCCAGACAGCATTCAGTGTCATTATGAATTTATGAACTTTGTTACAGTCTTGTTTGTACCAAAATGGTGAAAATTAGTCACTTTCTGTATAAACAATATTTCAGTACATTTGTTCATAAAACCATTCTTGTTAACCTTTTATATATCTCTGTATATGTGTCCATGTCCTTATTTATTTATACATTTAATCCCTTATCCACAAAACATCTTTCCATTACCAGCATGCTGATTGGAACTCCATAATTTTCTCCATGACACCTCTTGGGTTATCATCCTTAAACTCCCAAATGAAAATTGCGCCACAGGTTTTTTGGGGTCAAAGCTGACATGGACACTTTCATTCCTTCTCAGAAATACCAGATAAAACCTCAATCCTTTCCATGGTCCACACTGACATGCTTGGACACTATAGCACACAGGAACCACTATTTTCAGCTATACCAATGTTACAACTCTTGTCACAACACATGCCTACTCATTGCTGCTTGAAATAAATTTAAGCAAGCCCTCGAAGGAGCAAAGTCCATTTTTGCTGAGAGAATGAGGCACCACATAGCCTCTAACAACTTTAACTTTCATGGTTACTGGCAGCTGTGAAATGGGTCATTATATATGTGTAAGGTCTCTGTTACCCTATTCAATCAGTATGATTGCAAATTCTCCTCAAACTCTACTCTTGACTCATCTGGAATATCCCCACCTAAATTCCATCCTAGAACTTTGTCACTGTTGAGTGATATACATATAACCCCTTCCATGGTTTCTGCTATCATCTCTAATCTAGATCCCACAAAGCCTGTGGACTTGATAGTACCCTTTTACTAGATCCTGTTCTCTCTAAACTCTATAATAAATGCCTCACTGCCTTCTGCTTTCCTGCCTGCTGGAAGTCATTGTCTGTCATTAAGAATTGTGAGTTGTTTGACCCTTCCAACTAACAGCCTATTATCCTTCTACCTCTTTTTTGAGAAACTCCTAGAGGCCCTAATCAATGTTGAGTTGCTTTATCAACTCTCATCATATGGCCTCTTCTCAGATAAGCAAAATGGCTTTGTTTCTCCAGGTCAACTGCTGATGTACTGACAATAATTGCAGAAAGAATCTATCATGATCTAGATAAAAACAGTCAAGCCTGGGCTATAGCATTGGACATCTTGAAAGCCTTTGACAAGATATGGCATTCAGGTCTTCCTAACAAGCTGAAAAGTTATGGTGTCACCAGACACATTTTTGAACTGATCCACTCTTTCATATCAAATCGTGAAATGGCCACTCATCTGGATCCTTTCCTTTTGTACTAACAAGGGCACCATCCTTGATCCTACTCTGTTTTTAATTTTTGTTCCTGATGACATCGACTCTCAACTTGGTATCTATGCTAATGACACAATGATTTACCAAAGAGTGTTAGTTCAATACCTGGTTAAAGCAGTGGAGAACTTGGAGAGGGAAATTCACAAGAGATAACTGACATCCATTAAACATGGCATGTGGAACTAAAACAGACTGCCCTAGTGAGCAAAATAAAGGGTCCAGTTTGACATTCCAATCACCTGAAGAAGGCCAGAGCATACAACAGCCAAAACGTAATAAATATGGCAACAAAGATGAGGACAATAGTCCGAATAATGTAAATAGTGTACTTGATAGTAAGGCTTGTCAGTTCAACAAGATCAAAATGGCAGCCAGGGTCCAAACCTATCTCAGGAACATCATTAACTGAGGCAAAAGATGGTTTGTTAATTTTAATGCTTCCAAGACTAAATTTCTCTCCTTTAATCATCTGAAAGACTCCTCATTGCCTTCCATCAACATGGCTGATATTAACCTCCAGGAAAGTGATTCATTGTGCCTTCTCAGGCTCTTTCTCTGCTGATATGAAGTGAAAGCTGCTAAAAAAATCAATTCACTTTTTCTCTCCAGAATTTATCTTACATATCTATAAATCTACCATTGGTCCACGCTTAGAATATTGCTGCCACATATGATCATGTGCCTCTGCTATTTACTTTTATCTCCTTGATAAGATTCAAAGAAGAATCAGCAATATTACTGAGCCTGATCTGGTGGCTCAGGTCCAGTTAATTTCCCATCACTGTAAGGTTTCCTCTCTGTCTTTTCTATAAATATTTTCGTGGTAATCATTCAGTTGAGCTCTTCACTATGGTACCTAGAGTTTTTGAATTAAGTGCAGCACTAGACTGGCATTGAGATCTCAATTTACAGTTAAGCTAGCTAGATGTAGCTGTAAATTCTATGCTAACAGTTTTTCTCACACTTCTTACTTGTAGAGCTTTCTTCCAACCAACTTGGATTTTCAAAAATTTAAATGCAATGTCAATCATTATCTATTGTCCTCCTGATTACTCTCTTCTCTTTCTTCTCATCATTATTTTTTGTTCCTAATTCTTACACACACTTTGAATTTTAATATCATTACTGCCTTGCTTTAGTTGGTACTGCATTATATATATATATATATATATATATATATATATATATATGCAGTTAACATGTCACATGAAAAAAAATTACATTTTCCATATATATATATATATATAAAAATATAATATATATATATATATATATATATATATATATAACTCAAACATTTTTATGTGCCATGTTACTTCAAGGCATAGGTTTTATCATTTTTATTTCTCCTAAATTTTGTTCTATCATCCATTTACTCAAGTCTATCAATTATGTTACACACTGTCCCACTTTGCCTCAGATTTTCCTTTGTTTATCAAATTTTCCAAACTCTCCTTCCTCATTATGTGGCCCAGATATTTCAACTGCCTCTTCCTCATGTTAAGTATGAGTTTCATTTTTGTTTCCATTCTCTCCAAAACCTTGTCACTCACATGTTCAGCATCTTTCTGTAGAACCACATTTCTGATTCTTCAAGTCTCTTCCTCATCTTTGGGGAGATTGTTCAGTATTCGCTGTCATACAGGAAGACGGATTATCACATAACAGTTTAGTACTCATTTCTTTGTTTCCAACAAAAGATTTATGTCTCTGAATATTCTGCCTAGCTGTGGGAATGTATCCTTAGCTATCCCAATATGTCTGAGTGTCACACTTTCTGTCCTCTTTTTAAACACTTCCCAGCTATTTAAATCTTTGTACCTGCTTGATTTTAGTATTCCCGGCCCATAATTTGCATTTTGGGCTAATCCTTTTGTTGATAACCATGCATTCCATCTTTTTATCGTTTATGCTAAGTCCTTTCTTTCTTCTTGCTTTCCTTCACTACCTTCTGCTTTTGTAGTTGCCTTGGTATTTGCAATCAGCACTGCGTCATCTGCATATCTTATATTGTTAAGATGGTGGCCGCAAATAATGAATCCTGGTAGGACTTCTAATTCTCTCAGAATTGCCTTGCTGTATAGGTTGAATAAGTCCGGTGGGAACACAAATGGTTGTCTTACACACCTTTTTATTTTTGCATATCTGCTGAACTGATTTTCTGTCTGAATGCAAGCAGTTTGCTGCCAGTATAGATTCTTGATTAAAAAATTTAAAAGATTGAAATTTCAGTGTTCTCTCTCATGCATGCACACGTGTAGTTACATTAATGTTAACATTGTTCTGGTATATAAAAATTTATATAACATTTTCTCCCATATATGTATGTAGGTGTGTGTATATATATATATATATATATATATATATATACACACAGACACATTTCATTAAAATAACTGACAAGATACTGCAGTTTTCTTGCATTTCTATAATACCTTGTTTTCAATATAAGACATATATATTTGTGTTCAGTCAAGATGTTTTTAAATGTTGGATTTCATTTTTAGCTGTTGTTATTTGTCATAAAGCAAGTTCTTTGTTTGTCAATGTTGTAGTGTTATTTTCCTTGCTGGCTGCCTGGTCATGTAATTTAATAATTGTGTATTTGAGCAGAAATCCCTGTTTTATACAAGTTTTGTTAAAAACTACAATGAAACTTGTATAAAAGAGGGATTGCTGCCCAAATACACACATATATATATATATATATATATGACTGTACCATTGATCGTACTGTATGTGAGCCCAACAGTTCAGCAGACTAGATAAACAGATGATTTAATTAGATTTAATAAGTTATGTAAAATGATAAATAATAATTTACTATACAACCACATAAGGGAAAGAAAACAGTGTATTCTGGCAAGTAGAGAATGCCTGCCTTGAAAATCATCATTCAAAATCTTCACTTAACCATAAAAAGCAAGCAT
This sequence comes from Acanthosepion pharaonis, assembly GCA_903632075.3. NCBI lineage: Eukaryota > Metazoa > Mollusca > Cephalopoda > Sepiida > Sepiidae > Acanthosepion > Acanthosepion pharaonis. Next base: position 2,987,931 of record CAHIKZ030002179.1, on the reverse strand, counting down.
AACCACCAATGAAAAATGTGCAGTTGCTCCAACTTGAAATCAGAGCATAGACTCAGAATTATACATTCCTTGAACTGTTTGGAAAGAAAAACTTTAAAATCTGTATAAATTGAGATTTAGCATTGGAAACAAAGTACACAGAATAAAAATATAGCAGACATCTTATTAGAACATATTTGATTTGTAAATCAATTTCAGACAAAATTACAAACACTTTTTATTGAAAAGTATTAATAAGATATGAAAGAGCATTTTTCTGTTAAATATTTCCATGTATTCTTGTGTTCATTACTATTTCTGCATGCCATGTATAAATAAAAGGACAATGCATCAAGTAGTCAGTACACCTACCAGTTGGAGTAACAGTAAAAGTTGATATAAAAAACAAAATGACATAAGACTCTATTTAGATCTTTTTACATGTGTCTAGTCTGTTTTCTCTCATAGAAAAATTCTCCTAAGAAACAGGACTAACAAAGAAAAAAATTATACACTTTTTGTAAAACATCTCAACAGTTTCTGAAAAATAAAAATTTTGGATTTTCACTTTATCTTATTTCATTTCTTTTCTTTTTTTGAAAAAATTGCAGATTTTTACAAGGCCAGATTTTTACCCTCTCAACCTTCCACAAACCCCTTTTCTATATCTTTACTTTTTCATCATAATTGACATGGTCTGATACAAATATTAAAAGTAACTTTTGAGAAAAAATACTAAATTTACAAAGTTGAATATTTTTAAAACTTTTATTTCATATATCCTGTGGCATGGATGTGAAATTCCTTTTTTGTTATGCAAAAAATTGTTTCTTTTTCTTTCCCGGGTCTGTTTTCAGTTTTCTTCCCATTTTTCTTTCTCGGATTTTGCGATTTTCTCCAATGAAATAATTCATGAGTTGAAAAATGTTAAATTAAGTCCAGAAAATTAAGCCCTACAGAATTGTTGCCATGCTTTTAAAATTTTTATATTATGTTCATTTTCTGTCCATAAATTTTAAGAAGCATTCATGTTATTTGGTGAGAACTGGGGGCATATTTTGTGCTAAAGTATGTTATTAGATACCAATTTGAAGCAAATGATTCTGCTTAGTTAAAGAGATTCTCTGTTTAATCAAGTTCAATTATGCCAGGCTAGAATTTTTTTTTTTTCATCTTTTCTTCACATACAATTTGGACTAAATAAATGTGTTCTTTATTTTCTTCCTCTTTCTTTGGCTTTTTTCCCACCTTTTATTTCTCACTCAATTCTAATTTTTCATTTTTCATCTGTATCAAACATGACTATTTGATGATGACTTCAATAATTTTCTAATCCGACTAATTTACATTTCCAGTTCCCTTCTGTTCCGGCATTATTCAGTCTCATTTTATGTCTTGTAAAGAGAAAGAAGTTCTTGAAAATAAATTTTAAAAGTAAAAGAAACAATCAGACTGGCTCAAAATAAACGTTTCTTTTATTTCCATTTTTATTTTATATAACACCTGTTATTATCAGAAATGATTAACTTAATCTTGAAATACAGTGTCTCCCTGATTATTATCGATTTCATCTTTTATAAATATATAAAATAAATACCTCATTGAATTAGAACAAAAATAAAATCAACATTATTTACCAAGTGTTCCAACAAGGAGAACATAAGATATATGTGTATGTGTATGTATGAGAGAGAGAATTAATACAAGTAAAAGGTTTGTCACTTAGCCGATTGATGTTTCCTTCATCATCTTGATTCCAGAGATTCATAGATGGACCCTCCAGAAATCACTCTGTCTACTCATCAGAGGCTACCAGCAATTGACTATATAATATACAAACACACACACAAGTCTATTAATAAAAAACAACATTTATGCTTTCCTTCATGAAGTCAATGTACTGATGAACTTGGGACTATGCCAATGACATTGGTATTTATAGATGGATGAAAATTATATTAAAAGAATCCTCTACCAACTGCATATAAATAACATTAATTCTTAATGCTTTAAAATGAACATTTTAAAAGTATATAAAACATAGAGAAAAATATGTTAAAACAACGTGGGATGAATAGCAAAGAGGTGGAAAGAATAAGATTTATTCACCATAAAGTTGTGGATTAAAAAATATAACAAAAATGAAACAACAAAAAATGGCTAACCAGTTGTCAGTCTTTGCACTTCAGAGCTCACTCAAGGACAAAATATGTAAATATGAGCACAACTAATAAACAAGAGGGGAAGAAAGAAAGTCATTGTGCACATATTTATAGGTTTTAACATAGAATAGGCTGTACTAAAGGTATCAAAGTTAGGATACTTGGCTCCGTTGGTAGTTGCATGATTAAAAGAAAAAACTTGTAATTCCAATGAATGATTTATTTTTTTATGGAAATATTTTGGTTAGCAGTTGCCAGTCTTGGTTTCGAACTTCTTTGTACTGTTTTACTCAAATTAAGCAGTGACCAAGACTGGCAACTGCTAGCCGAAATATTTCCATAAAAAAATAAATCTTCCATGTGAATTACAAGTTTTTTCTTTTAATTATGTACTAAAGGTGGTTTAACCCAATACTACAAATTGCTAAAAAACCAAAACATTAACCTGAAAATTTGAATCATGATCTTAAATAGCCTCATCAGATCAAGATAATGGTACCAAACCCATTCAGAAATATCTGACCTTAATAATTAAAAATAGTTTAGAGCAAGTGAAAACTGTGGGTTTTAGCAAAGACCATCCTTCTTCAAACCTTGAAAACTGGTGCTACAGAATCTAAAAGAAAAACTGTACCAAATAGCAGAAATTACATCACTTGAGGACTTTCAACAGCAAAAACAGCTGAAATGATATTACATTTAACTCAAAGAGAGAATAAAGATATAATCGAAATGTTGACATTCCACATTATTTCAAATAAAAGGTTAAGAAGGAAGCCCCCATCAATACTGAAAAGAACGATAAAAGTGCACTTGAGAAATGTATTTTCCTGAAAGATTGTTTAAAGAAAAAGATTTTACAAATTTCAACTAAAAGTTACACAGGCTATTTAGTCAATGAATACCAAATGTTTTCTGATAAGAAAACAGCTAATATTATCATTACCATAACTAGTGAGCACTTTTTTGTTATTTCTTTTTTGTTATATTTTCAATCCACCCATTAAAACCTGTTTGTCTTTCTAGTCCTTTGTTGCAATAAAAAGACAAATAGGTTATAATAAGTGAATTAAGGCAACATGGAATTCAAAGGTGAATTGAAAGAGTGAAAGAAGCCTTCCAAAAGCTAAGCAAAGTACTCGGAAACAAAAAATTCATTAGAAACAAAAAAAAAAAAAGAGTACTGAATTGTTATGTAATATTAGTCCTCCTAAATGGCAAGGAATGCTGCACAATCTCAACACAGACGAAGAAGAGAGTTCAAATAATGAAGGATATATTCTACAGAAGACTGCTGAGGATTGCATGGACTGAACATGTGAGCACTGATAAAGTTTTAGAGAAAATAGAAACAAAAAGGAGACTTAACATCAGGAAGAGATTTGGAAAATTTGATACTCACAAGATTGAAAGCAAGAGGAACAGAGGGAAATAATGCATAAACTTTGAATGTTCAGTAAATTGATGGCAGAGCAAGGTTTAAGGAGAGATAATGAAAAGACAAAATTTATTAAGAGCTACAAAGGATAGAAAATTGTGCAGAACCAAGATGGTCAATGTCCTGAAGGGACACAACACATAGAAGAAGAGTCTTTTGTTGTAACATTCCTTTTGCATTGTTATCTTGAGTACTACTATAAATATTACATTTGTGTAAGTGAGGCTTCTTTTACCTTGAGTATTTTTATGTAATTAGGCTTATAAGTTTGTTACAGGGATATGATAGATTTTATTCTTTTAATATGTAGTCTTGCATGTTCCTGTCTTATAAGGAACAGCATTTTTTGATATTATTCAAGATTCATTGTTTTTTCCTACTGTTTTATTAAGTTTATGCCAGAGGCTGAAATGAAAATAACGGTCTCGAATATAACAGAAAAAATTCCTTGTTATTTGAAATTGTCCAGTAAGGATTTTAATCAACTTATGAAAGGGTTGCTAAATCTGAATAGAATTCCTAATGATTAAGATGACCTTCAGTGATAGTGTCAGTTGATAGAAAAACTAAAGACAGTCAAAGAAATATCAAAGAATGTATGACCTTTCAACAGTTTACCTTCCCATAGAAAGGTGACAGTTGATGATAATAAATTGAAAATGCTCTCAATTGATTCATCTATTATTAGTGAAAAATAGTAGATTACTAGATATAATTTTCTGTAAGTTTTAAAAACGCTTATACATACGTTTGTTTTTTTTATTAACATAAGACTTCTGCCTGTTATCGTTATTACTTGTACTTATCTCACAATTTTCAGCTTCATTAATATTTTCAATATAAATTACTCTTCACTGTCAGGGCCAATTATTTCTAGTTAAATTGTGGTTCTTTATTAAATTTTAAAAACTTCTGAAATATATAATTATTTTTGTTGTTTTCTTTATAGGAATTTAAAATGTCGCTTTTCTTATCTGTATTTTTAAAAACAAATTTAACCTACAAAACTGATGGAACTGTTTTTTATCATTTTCTGGTATGTCTGATTAAAATATTGTTGTGCAAATTAACACTTTTGTTACAAGTTGTGGATGTTTGTTTTTTTTTTTTTTTAGTATATGTTTGTAATGTTCCTGGTATATTTGTCCCAGAAACAATATCAATGGACTCATGCAAGTTTAGGAAAAAGCAACAGTAAACATGGAATTTAGCAAACAATTATTAATAAATATATTATTAAGACATATTACAAAAAGAAAAAATGTGAAATGAAATTAAATGTGAAGAGTTGAATGCAACCTTAAGTATTTGTCTCTGAGGTATCTACATGCCGACATATACTTGTTGCTATCAAATTTGTCAAAAGAAAAGGATTCTTTTAAATATCATACCCCTTGTAATTATTGCCAGGAGGTGGTAATCTAAGAATATATAACACATAGTTTTAATTCTTCTTTTATGTGCTGTGTTTCTTTAGGAGATTGGTGATGATACTGTGGTTAGAAGAAATTAGCAACACTATTTTGGGATGTAATTTAAATATCATGCCCCTTGTAATTATTGCCAGGAGGTGGTAATCTAACAATATATAGCACATAGATTTAATTCTTCTTTTTTGTTTTACTGTTTATTTAGTTGATTGGTGATGATACTGTGGTTAGAAGAAATTAGTAACACTTTTTTGGGGATGCAATTTTTAAGATTGGGCATTTCTCCTTTCTACACCAGTTTCTCTGTATTTCTTGTTCTCTTCTCTGTAACCACTTTGTCATTTGTTCATCCTGTCACAAATGTATGTACAGTACGACATACCCTGAGAGAGTCATCTCTGTGATGGTCTATTTATAATGGGAAATCACCAATCACCCTCCTGAATGATAGACATACTAGATATACAGGCACCTCAGAATGGAGCACTAACACAGCTAAATGTCACTCCATGGGATTTCATCCAGCCACACTAGTATTATACACAGTTGTTAATAAACTGATTTCTTGTGGAACAACAAACAAGGGTCTATTTTGATGGAGCAAATTACCCACCTTCTCTTAAATCAAAGTCCTGCATACCAGAAAAAGACAAACTCTCTTTCATTGAAAATAAAGCAAGTCCTGTTCACCATTTCTGCCATTTCACTACAGTTCTGGTTCACTATGTCTACCACAGATACCGTTCCACAACTTTCTCTCCTTTGAAACACTAATCAACATTTCTTTTCTAAGTATCACTCTCAGTTTTTGTTCTGCCATGAACTCTTTATGTAGGTTCTTCAGAGTTTTTTCTCAGCACCTCTTGCCTTTTACAATATCCTTTCTGTGCCAAATTATCCAATCTATCTTTCTTCATTATGTCTCCCAGAAATTTCAACATTCTTTATTCTGATCCTAACTATCCTTTTTGTTTCTGTTTTTCTCAAATCTTCCTCATTGTTCACATGCTGTATCTATGATATTATCACCATTATACTGTAAAACCACATCTTTCTTGCCTCTTCATCTATGAGGAAACTGTCCAGCTTTCATTGCCATATAGGAAGACTAGCATTATTTAAATTTTTGCTATCAAATGAAGATAAATCTTCATTTCTCTCAAAACAGTAACATCTTCTGGATGCTGAAATCATTCCTAAAGAGATACTGACCATGCTAATGTTTGTAAATAGCTACAATGATTTTAAGGAAGGAAGGAAGGATATGTATCATTTCTCTTGATCTTTTTGTCCATTTTGAAAGAATCCTGACTTGGCTTCAAGAAGTAAGATTTAGGAGATCTTTGTATACCTATCAAAGTTTCTTGATGGCCAGTCAGCTCAGTGTAGGAGGAAGTAGGTTTTTCTATAGTAACTTCAGGTACCTGAAGGGAGATCTGTTTTCGTGGCACAGTCTCTTCTACTTTTGCTTTATGGTTTGCATAAAAAGAGAAAATTAACTATAAGAACTTATATCACAAGTCTCCCTGTTAACAGCCTCTTGCTGCAGATAATTTCACAGGTGATTTTAAAAAAAGAGGGAATGGAGAGTAATATTTGAATTATATGCTTGTAATGTACTTTGTAAATTATGGATGCGACCTGCTTTAATTTTTATCATAGCAGATTGTATCTACACTATTTACATTATTTGGACTATTGTATTCATCTTTGTCGCCATATTTATCACAACGTTTCAGCCATTGTATGCTCTGTCCTTCTTCAGGTGGTTGGAATGTCAAACTGAACACTTTATTTTGCCCACTGGGATAGACTGTTCTAGCTCCACATACTGTGTCTAATGGATGTCAGTTATCAATTATCTCCTGTTAATTCTCCTCTCAAAATTCTCCACTGCCTTAACCAGACATATAGACAGATACAGATTCTATCTGACTTACTTTGTGTAGTATTATGAAAAACTGAACAAAAACATTTACTAATTATGTTATTTTATACTGTATACAAGAATTCTACCATATTGAAATATCTTGATTCTCTTTGAGATTCAAGTATAAACAAAATTAAGCAACCATTTAAACAACTTAAGTATTATTTTGTTTTTTACAGTGAGGTTCACCCTACACAAGGCTTGGTAGCCAATTGAGGTAGAGGGTTACGTAGTAAGAGGCACAGTTTATGCAGATAAAGGGGGGAAGATGATGGTTAACCCTAAATGTGAACAGGTTAGGATTTTAGTGATCAGGTAAATATCTTTTTAAGAATCAGTTTCAGAGAGAAATTTGTGAGAAAATGCTTAAGTGGAACTTCTCATCAGTGGAATACAGAGGTAATGAGGGTGGTTTGCTAAAATGTGTGTAGCATAGCAGGTCCCAGTGACAAAAGTTAGAACTGGTAGAACTAAGGAGTGTAGTTCATCTGAACACTTTCCATGGAAGTATCAAGAGAACAGTGAGAGGTTTGCTTCATTAAGCAACACTAGTACTAGTAAAAATCCAGACTTGGTTATAAAAATTATGTATTAGGAGAGTTATTCACAACATATTGTGTGCAGTGTTAGAAAAAAAGACATTATTTATTACTTATTGTTAAAATATTTATTGGCATTTTAAGTTAGCATTATCAAATAGGAATTTTCTTGTAGTCAGTAAAGCAGGAATAGCTTAATATTGAGTTGATTCTTATTGCACATTCATATGACGCTCCTTTAGTTGCAGTATTCTGAGTAAGTTGCATCTCCACTGTTACTAATATGTATATTGACATACATATTGACATTATTTTAATTTTTGGATAGTATTATCTTCAATATGGATTACAGCTTTGGTACCTTAACTTTGAAAGATTAGATCAGACTTAGAGAAGATTGTTTGTTTTGTTTTTTTTTCATGCTTTGCTATTTGTTTCTTTAATTTCATGAAGAAAATGGTTCAGCAGTAGCATCAGCACAGAGTACTTCCAATTATAATTTGATGTTTAGACAATGAAACTCAAAACAGAAGCTGTAATTTTTTCCAGGTGTTCACTGGTAGAAACTAATTTGGAGCCAGAACGAATTGACCTTTGCATTAGAGATTAGTTTGAAAACTCTGGATAACCACTAAAAATATCTTATTAGAAAAGAAGATCTCTCAGGCTCATCCGAACAATAAAGCAAAAGAATTTATTTTTATTTGTGGTTACATTTATTACTCAGAAAACAAATGACGCTTGAAATGTAGATCTCCTGATTTGAGAGACAATTTATTAAAATGGCATTTGTTAGATCAGAAGTAAACAAACTCAGAAAATATGGATGCCATTTTTTTTTTAACTACTTTGCCTTAATTCTTGACATTATTCTGCCTTTTGTTTTATTAAGCTAGAAGCTAAAACTGATTAAATGATGAATCCCATATTCAATAAGCACCACTTAATTGAATCTGAAAATTTCTACTCATTCATACAAACTTTCATCTTTGAAATTCAATTAATTTTTGTGGGATGATTTCAATAACTTGAAGCCAACTTTTATCAGAAATAGATTTCAATTTTCTCTTTTCTTCCCATCATCTTTCTTTTCTTGCTTAAAAGCTATTTTTGTTGCATCACTTTACAATGATTAGTTACTTAGTTATATTTGAGTATTAGTCATTTATTATTTTAGTTGAAAGAAAATGTGATTTATCTCTGTGCAATCATAATTGCTTTCCATTTGTAGGTGGATATTCTCAAATTCATATTTGGATTGAGGCTAAATTGCATGACATAGATAATTTTTATAGATTCTGAACCAGATGATATTTTTTGTAGAAAGCACAGAACAAAAACTTAAATAAGTTTAATTAATTCACATTTTGCCTTGATTTTTATTGTATTTAATCCACTTTTGTATTTTTCTTAACCTGTTAAAGTCTGGAGTGAAAACACTGCATTTATTTAAGAATGACTCGGCTCAGTTAATTTCAGTAAAAAGCAGATAGTAGCTTGCAAAATAGAGTATGACAGATTGGAAATAATTCTCTTGTGATTATTATTGACTAGTATTTCTTTCATCAAAATTTTAATTGTTTTTCTTTGCAACTACACAGTCAGTTACCAATCATTTAAAAATCTATAGGATTTGAAATAAAATTCTTATCAAGTTTTAAAATGCCTCTTTTGACTTCATAATATTACTACTATTAATACAACCAATGTATATAAAAACAATAAAAAGTATGGGGCCAAGCAGTCAGGGTGAGCTATGAAGATTATGTTCATATTGTTGGTGTTGATCTTTTACTAGCCTTGAAGCTCTCACAACTTTATAAGCGAATTAGCTGTTACTGTGCAATGAACAGTAACTAAAATTACAATGAAAATATACTCAGCATAAATTAATGATTATTAATGCTTCATGTAATAAAAAAGTCTTTCGAGTTTTGAAACTGTTCTCTCATCCCATCTTGTTTTTACAGTCTGCAGAAATGTGATCAACCTCATAGTGGAGGCTAAAAAAATAAAAGCATCTAAAACATTTTAGGGTAGGCAGATCTTCTTAGTAGCCCTAGCATAGGAATAAATATAATATCAAAGCTTCTAATAAAGACAAATAACAGCAAATCTTCATCAGCAATCAGGTTAGTTCATTATAGCAAATTGTTCTATGGGATAATAATACCCTAGTGGATTAAAGCATTGGTTTGTTTATTTGGTGACATAGTGATTATGACTTCAACCCCTGGGCACTGTGTTATTGGACTCATTTTAAACAGATAGGGAATATCCAAGCAGTAATAAAAATAAAGAACTAGATGAGCAGAGGAATGAGAACAGTCTACCCTCAGAGATTAAATAAAGAATTCAATTCAGAATTCTCTGAAGGTTACCCAGATTGATATACACCTGATGGAGGCTAGAGGTCACAATGGCCAAAACATTGTAATAACAACAACAAAGATGAGGATAATAGTTCGTATATAAATAGATTAAATAATCTAAAATGTTTTCAACAATATTGAGAAAATACAAGGAGATTATTGTTAAACACGCACATATTAGAAGTTAATCATGGATCCTAAACTTGAGAAAAAGCATTATTTGTGAGTGCTCTCTGTCAAAGTTTCTTATATTTTTTTAATCATTTCACCTCAAGCAAGCTGGGAATATATGCAGAGCATTACAGAGCGTTAGAGTGAGAGAAAAGACTGGGTATAGGGGTGATTGAGGAAAGGATTCAGAAGATAGATGGCAATTGATGTTGCATTTAAATTTTGGGAGATTGTAGTTTTCATGGAAGCAAGTAAACAGGAGGGTTTTCCCTCAACATTTCTTTACTGCTTCACTTTAACATCTTTTTCATTAAAGTAACAATCTGAATATAATTTCTGCTAAGTTTTGCAAACTAAATATTCTTCCTTTCTATAAAAAATGTTTAGTGAGTAGGAAATGCTTTATTTGATAGCAAAAATTAATTTCAAGTCATGAATATAAAGATTTTTACATTGAATATGGCCAAATTTGTTTTGACATTTCCAATCATATTCATTGAGATTTTGTTCATATTGAACCCAACTCAGTGTTTTATCCCATTTCATACGTTAAAGGATTCTTTTTCTATAATCAGTGCATTCACTGCAAACAGAGGAAGTATGATGACTTGAGACAACTTATCAACCATGTTTTATCCCATATATTTGACAACTGAATATCCTCCCAAATCTAAAAAGAGAAGATATTTTAAAATGATTGTTTTTTTTTATTACAAATCCTATAATTTATAAATTTGTAATGGTTTGCTTAACTTCAGTAAATCATTATTTCCACTTGTAACCTGGCAATGGAAGCACTTTTAACACAGATTTTTGCTATGACACCCGAAAATAAAGTATTCACTGGTTGAGCATTTTTTTAAATCAAAGTCTGTGGGTTAGATCTGCAGTTTATATCCCAAAACATAAATTATTCCCACTTTTTAGTTTTTATCTGAATTTACATTCGAATAAAAACTACTATAATTAGATATTAATCCAATAAAATTAATTTATCTATTGTGTACTTATCTCTAAATCTTATTTTTCACATTTTAATAAATAACATTACATGTTACATTTTCATATGTGTGTTGCTTGAATTAATTTGCAAACCCATGTTGACAGCTTCTTGCTGATGATGCAAGCTGTTCAAGAAGCAATAAATCTTTAACTTGCTGCAGATATTCAAACTTAAAATCTTCACAGACACACACACACACACACACAAATATATATATATATATATATATATAATTGTTTGCACATTATTTTTATAGATATAATTTATTTAAGTAAATGCTGCTTTTTAATTAAATAGTATTAATTAAATTTGCCATTTAGCATAGTCTGAATTACTTTATAGACACACACCTTTTCTCATTGTTTTGTCATGATATGTTTCATGAGTAGAAATGATCAATTGAGAAATATCATTAAAGGTGTGTGTTTATGAACAGTAATTTAGACTTTGCTAACCAGATGCTTCTCAATAGCTGAATGGTTAACAGAACATAAGATCAAATGACAATTCCTATAAATATTCCTATAAATATTTAAATATTCCTATAATAGGTTACAGGTTTGATTCCTGTCGGAGAGCACATATTTTCTATAAAATTTCTCAAACATTCAGGCTGGTAAATGTAACTAATACTGTTTAATTAAAAAAACAGAGCATTTACTTAAATAAATTATATCTATAGAAATAACATATAAACAAAAAATATATTAAACAATTGTTAGATTTAATCCATTTCAGAATGTGTGTGTGTGTGTGTGATAAAATATATTTTTAAGGTATGCTATATTTATGTGTTAAATAAAACTGGACATTGAAGTCAACAGCCATAGGAGACAGTCTGTTTCATTCTAAACACACTTGATTGCATTTAGCATGAAACAGACTGTCACTTATCGGTGTTGATTTCAATGTCCACTGATATGATCTATGTTTTACATTTTATTACCTGTGAGTTATAAAATCAGAATAATTTATGTTTGTTTTGAAGCAAAAAAACATTAATGCACAAGAAAATAATTATCAGTAATCAAGTAAAAAACGAATTGAAAGAAAATAACTTAAATATCTTCATTACTTGAATGTATTATTGTAGCCATGGATATAGACTTTTGAATAGCATGATTGTTTTTGTTTTTTTTTCTTATGAAGACAATGGTTGTGTCAGTAGTCACTGTTGATAACTTCTTTTTCTTTTTCCCAGACATAATACATAAAGTGCAAAGAGTCCAGATTAAATCTGCTTCAGACTGCTATCATAATAATAAAGAAAAATATAAGACAAAAATATTTATAATGGTAAAAGTGGTAGTTTTGGTTGATTCTTTGTGGGTATGTAGCCAAGTGGTTAGAAAAATGTCTTTCTGACCATGAGACATAGTTTTAGGATCTCATCAGGTTCAATTTATCAGGAAGATCACTTGTTGATGTTATAGGTTTTGGGAGGCAATCCTAGTGTGTGACATATTTGGAAAGTGTCTGAAAACCTACACCAGAGATTGACCTTATAAGTAAAAATTGGGTAGATGGAACTGTTTAGCAGCCAATGATTGTTGTGCTAGCAAGATGTCACAGATCATCATGACTGAGGGTTTCAGTATACTGACTTTGTTCAAATTGTTGATCATGCCAGATTATATGCTCTCTCTTAGAAACTGTAACTAAGGTCTACTCAGCATAGTTGCAGTAAAAACCATAGGTAGGCTGTATAGGTGATGAAGAAATACAAATGTAGAGATCAAGTAGCCATCCTAGCTGATACGTTTACTCAGAAGTTAGGTAACCAGCCATGTCTTGAGACAATAATCTTAATATTCTGGATCAATTTTTCATTTTTTACATTTCAAACACCAGAGTTTCTTAAAATGTTCTTTTTTTTTTCTTTTCTTTTAAACTGATTCATATATTTGTGTGAACTTGTAAAATTGTCTTGTGGCTCTTTTGGTATTCTAGCATAAATTGTATTTTTACTTTAAATTTGGTAATTGAAGATGAACTGTCACAGTCAAGTTGTATAAATGTTGGTCTTAAACCAGAATCAAAAAATATATTTAATTCCTTAAATTTACTCTTGAAATACATCTAATGTGATTCTTGATCAAAGTTCTCTGCATCTGACTGAACTGAATAATTATTGGTCTTGGTTATCACACACAAAAACCAGAAGCTATATTAAAAACAGATCACTGATAAGATCTAAAACAGATCTAATCTTCAACTGCTAATCTGCTTTCATGTCACTATCTGTCACATTGTATATATTTCCAGCTCTTCATTTCATTTATAATTACAAAAGAATGTGAGAATCTTCTTTTTAATCTTCTTCAAAATGTAGGTGATCACTGCTCTCTACAACTTTCTATTGTTTATTGCTTGAAGCCATATTCAGCTCATTACTATCTCTCTTTTTCCCTAGTCTGCTATCTTTTTTCCCAAAACTTATCAGGCAGTTTACTTACTATTTACCTCTGACCACTTCTTTCAGTATATCTTATGAGTTTTAAATTTTCCAAGTTTTCTGTCCTCGTAATGTGTCCTAGAAATGTCAACCATTTCTTTCTGATGTTAAGCACAAGTGTCCATTTTCTTTAGAGCACAAGTTTCCATTTTCTTTAGAGCACAAGTTTCCATTTTCTTTAGAGCACAAGTTTCCATTTTCTTTAGAGCACAAGTGTCCATTTTCTTTAGAGCACAAGTGTCCATTTTCTTTAGAGCACAAGTGTCCATTTTCTTTAGAGCACAAGTGTCCATTTTCTTTAGAGCACAAGTTTCCATTTTCTTTAGAGCTTCCACATTGCACTAATCTTCTGTTCATCAATGTCAAAGGAATGAATGTTATTCTTTTTCATATGGAAAAATAGGCATTTGCTATTTTCTACACAGAACAAGTCCACATATCTGACAAGTAGCAATGGACATTCGCTTAAACTGTTTGATTCTTTGGTCAGAAAGTTAACTACATCACTTGGAAGGTTTTCCCTTCACATTCATTTTTATAACTCAATATAGTATACCTATATTACATAGACTTTACTTATCTATAGATTTGCTTTCTATAGTTTCTCTTTCCTGTAGTTAGCAGCTAAAAATAAGCAATCCATAAATTTTACTTAATTATCCCAAAGTGCAAAACAAAACAATATAAAAGAGAAGCCATATAAGTGTTTCCTTTATTTGAAAATGTAAAAGTATTTTCATTAAAAAATGATATGCTGGGATATTTTTATTCAATCTGAATCTTTGATACTTCAGATATTTCAGTCTAAATTTGGTCCTACAGAAGGATGCTGAGAATGCCATGGTTGGGGCATGTAAGCAACAGGCAAGTTTTAAGGAAAATGGAAACACAAAGGTTATTTTACACTTGGAATCATAATTATACAGTTGAAATTTCTTGGATACATGATGAGTAAAGAAAACTTGACACTCACTGAACATATTGAAAGCATGCAAGACAGCGGGGAAACTTGTGTAAATGGATAGCAGAACAATGAGCTGTTGTAAATATATACAGTATTATAAAAAGCCACAAGAAATCAGATAAGCAGATGAAGATTAGATCCATTTTAGATCTTATCAATGATCAGTTCTTTAGCTTCTGGTGTTTGTGTGTGGTAACCAAGACCAGTGATTATTCAATTCCGTCAATTGCAGAGAACTTTGATGAGGAATCAGATTAGACCCATTTCAGATCTTATCAATGATCAGTTCTTTAGCTTCTGGTGTTTGTGTGTGGTAACCAAGACCAGTGATTATTCAATTCCGTCAATTGCAGAGAACTTTGATGAGGAATCAGATTAGACCCATTTCAGATCTTATCAATGATCAGTTCTTTAGCTTCTGGTGTTTGTGTGTGGTAACCAAGACCAGTGATTATTCAATTCCGTCAATTGCAGAGAACTTTGATGAGGAATCAGATTAGACCCATTTCAGATCTTATCAATGATCAGTTCTTTAGCTTCTGGTGTTTGTGTGTGGTAACCAAGACCAGTGATTATTCAATTCCGTCAATTGCAGAGAACTTTGATGAGGAATCAGATTAGACCCATTTCAGATCTTATCAATGATCAGTTCTTTAGCTTCTGGTGTTTGTGTGTGGTAACCAAGACCAGTGATTATTCAATTCCGTCAATTGCAGAGAACTTTGATGAGGAATCAGATTAGACCCATTTCAGATCTTATCAATGATCAGTTCTTTAGCTTCTGGTGTTTGTGTGTGGTAACCAAGACCAGTGATTATTCAATTCCGTCAATTGCAGAGAACTTTGATGAGGAATCAGATTAGACCCATTTCAGATCTTATCATTTATAGATAGAGGGTAGGTAAAAAGACAAACATTGCTCAGAGCAACAATGGATAAGAAGGCATGGAAAGCCATGATCACCTACTTCTCCTGAAGGGTCATGGCAAATGAAAGAAGATATTGTTATAATTCTTTTATTACTAGTTATTGTTATTATTCTCTTATTCTGCCTAATTTATAAAGTAAACTTTATCATATATGTATGAAAAAAAGAAAAAAATTTATATAAAAGTACATATAAAATTAGGTATTATCTATATATCTATTAGCAATCTTGGAAAATAATCCCCACAGATAAGAGTGAAAACTGTACTAACTTAAAGAAGGCCAATAACTAATAAAACAATTTACTATTTTCCATATTTAATGCTAATTATGCTATAATAGCTAATCTTGTAAAATTAAAAGTGAACTTGATTGATAAATCTGTGGAGATTTGCCAGGATGACCTGGTGTTTATTTTATTGGAACTTTGGAAATAAAAGGACTGGAGCAAGAGTATAAGGTATAATCAAATATATATTTTTATTTATTTGCTTTTGAGTGAGTCCCTCTGGTATTTGATGTAGCAAATGTTCATTTAGGAGGTGGATATTTGTAGCAGTCTGGTGAAATGTCCATTTCAACTTGTTAGTGGTAGTTTTGATGTAAGAATGTGTTAGGTGTATTAGTCATCTTAGAAGTAATTTTTTTTCAATTTACTGTTTTTTCTTGAACCTAAGCAGGGCAGAAATATGATTAGCAGATGACCTCTTAATTATGTCTTCATGCATCAAACATGGCTGTTTTCTTCGACAATCACATTCTCTTATTTTGTATTTTCTCTTGCTGTCTCTTTTCCTTCTCTAGCCTAGAGGTGTGAGCTTATATCCTTTTTACCAGGCTCCATGACTCTGGGACAAATCTTTGGCTAACATCAAAAGTCTCTATATGTTAATTTTTTTGATTAGATAAAATTATTTTATTTTCCGTCTTTTCTTTATAATTTTTTTTTTATAATGGATGCTATGCATGAAGCCTGCCTTATTTTGGTACATTTATAGTCATAAATAAGTAGATTCTGGTGCCGCAAAAGTTCCATATTTTTTAGCCAGGTTCAGTATTTTCTTCTTCTTCCACCTTTTATTTGATGGTTGCCTACTTGTTAGCTGAAAGAGAAATTCAGAGAGAGAAAGAAAGAGATAAGGTTTTTAGAGAAAAGTGCTGATACCTTATTTCATTTTTGATTCTTTTTGCTTATATAATATATATATATATATATATAATATATATACATATATATATATATATATATATATATATATATATTATTATGATTATTATTATTTCTATTTTATCTTTATTGGGAATCACTACAAATCAATACTTAGGTGGATATGCTAGATATTTAAAATTACATTTGCTGCTTTTAGTATTATATAGGCACATTGTCTTCAACTCTACCCAAATGCTTTTTTACAAGCAGAATCTTTTGTTAATAGAATTCAGAATGCTGCAGACTATTTCTATGAATAATCTAAAATAACATTTTTAACAAACATTACAGAACAACCAGACATAACATACATCTGGGAAAAGCAAGAAAATATATCTGACAAAATATCACAATAAATACAAGAAAGATAAAGATGATTCTAAAATATTTATAGCATAATAAAAAGTGATGATTTTCTTCGTCATACTTTAGATACTCCAGTGTTAATCATAAAACTGATACTTATCATTTCATCCCCACGGTAATTTGAATACAACACCAAAAAAAAAAAAAAAAAAAAAAAAAAAAGAAGTAATATTGCTATAAGCATTAGTTGGTATTTAAGTACTCTGGTTCAAAATTAAGTTATTTTCATTTTATTTGTTCTTTGCACTTAAGAATACTTGGAAGATAAAATCAGAAAACAATATTAGTTCTATTATTTCAATAGTTATTTTACAATTGCTTTGTTTTTGGTTTGCTTTTAACACAAGATTAACACTGGGTAACAAATTAATAAATTACTGGAATGAAACATGCACTCAGTATTTTAATCTTGTTTGATTTGTAAAAAACAAAGATGAAGGACTTTTCAGAAAACCCAATTTGCTTGCAGCATTATCAATATTTTGAAATGGCACAAAATATTGGAGAGGCACTAAAAAAGACAAAAAGAAAAAAATATCTTAGTTTAGCTGGTCTCACTTGAACAAGATGTTTACAAAGAGTGTCTTTCCTTAATTCTCTGTTAGTACCGTGGGATATTTGAACACCCCCTCCTACAAAATGTTTCTACTTAAGATTTACTAAATGGCAAATTTATATGATTAATCAACTATCTTTTTGAATACCTCTGTCAAATAACTTTCTAATAAGTTTCTAATTTTATTCATAATATTTGTGTGAATTACAAGCAGTTTTATTTGATCATGGGTGCAAAAACATCTCAGAGTACTGACGGAGTGAGTTTTCTATTTTGTTCTTTCAATTTTAAGATGTGCCTCTTAAATTGGATTAATTACACAATAACTTGTAAATCTCCATCAATGTGCTTTCCTTAATTAGCCCTTCAGGTCACTTATACTAAACAACAAGAAACATTCTTTAATATTGGCTTTTTGAATTGGATTTTTCAAAATAATGTTTGATTTTTCATTTATCCTAAACAGCAAAAAAAGACTAGAAAATATATAACAAGAAGAGTTAATTCCCTTTGGCAAAATGACAGTTTGAAAAGGGTACATCTACACAGGTGGTATGGCTAAGTTATTTGCATTTGAATAGTTATAAGATTATTATTGGTCAATCATTGACCTAGCTCCATATATATATATATATATATATATATATATATATATATAGGCTATCCAGAGAGAAGCCAACTTGGAGTGAAGATGAACAGAGAGAAAAAGGTAGAAGTTTAATACTGAATGATATATTTATAATATTTTAAATGGTGTGTTTGAAATGGCCACCATGAGGTGACAATTCCCTGATAGTAATTGAAGCCCAACTAAGAATAGCGTAATATTTAGAAATACCATTCTTTTCTTTGCGGACAAAGGACAGGAAATTGTGGTAAGCCATGATCGCCCATATTCTGAAAAGAGATAACATATAAAAGAAGAACAAAGAAGGAATGTTCATTGTAAAATAGATAAAAATATTTACATTGTTGTCCTATTCACAACGTTTCAGCTATTGTTCACTCTGGCCTACTTCAGGTGATTGGAATTTTGGACTGAAACCCTTTATTTCATCCATCAGGTTAGATTGATCTAATTTCCCATGCCATGTCTCAATTTCAGTTATTTCATTTTGGTAACTCAATTCTCCAAGTTTTTGTTCCCCTCTGCTGTGGCCAGGTATTGAACTCACAACTCTTTGGTTGAAGCCACTGGATTACTTCAATTGTTGCTTTTATCCACTAGGCCTTTTATGGTCAGTTGGAAATTCCAATCATCTGAAGAAGACCAGAGAATACAATGGCTGAAACATTATGAACATGACAACAAAATGAGAGTAACAGTCTAAACAACATAAAGAGTGTAAGTAGTTACAATAACTGATCTCAGAAATATAGACAGATATAGATAAAAATATTATATTTCTTTTACGAAAAAGAAATCTAAAGAAAGAAATTCTTTTGACATGGAGTAATCAATGCCTTGATGTCTGACTCTAAACTAAAACTGAAAAGAATTCCCCAATCTTTAATTACAAGTTGCTGGCAATGACAGTAATGCATGTGGTATGAGGGTGCAAGGTGTTTGATTTTTAGCCTGCCCTCTGCATTTTGAAAGCCAATTTGCATCTGAATGTTGTAAGAGGTGTGAATGCAATTCATTGTTAATAGTGTCATCCTTTCTTGGCACCCCTTTTGTACCTGGTGCTGGGTACAGGTTTAACCACTGAAACCATGCAACCCCATTTGTTCTCTCTTTGCACAAAAGATTCATGATTCTTCAGGAAATGTGTTGTATTTTGTCCAATTCTCTTTGCCAAAATGTTGTAACCTAGGAAAAGGTTACTGAATAAGAATAACCAAACCAAAGGTTGGAAATGGAATAATATTTGTAGCAAGAACAACATACTAGATTTGCTAGTGGCATGTAGTAAGTAATCAACTGCTAGAAGTGAATCCTAAGTGAATCCCCTATACAGTATATTCCACTGTATTTATAAGGATTGGAACATACACAGTATAGTTCATAGGTACGATATTACAGATTGATATTTTTTATTTGTTCAAGAGCTAAACTTACAACTTTTTGGTATTGTCAAAATTCCTATAAGGATTTAATAATGGAGATGAACAAAAAAGAGAGACCTATAAAGAAATAATAGTTCTCAGGATAAAAGAGTATAATGGCTACCTACTCATTTCTGCTAGAGTAGCTAGCCAATCTCCATTGCAGATGCCTGCTCAGGTACATTCATCTTTGTTCAACACCCACAGAGCAGACATTAGTAACAGTTTCTGGGAGAGAACTCATCATCTGGAATGATAAACAGTTTGAACAAGGCCAGTACACTCAAACCCTCAGTCATGATTTGTGACTTTATGGTCGCACAACCATCAATGCACTCCAAACAGTTCTGCTTACCCAATTACACTCAGATTTTTGGGATTGATCAATTGCTTATCAACCTTTTTCAAGTTATATAAAGCCAGAATATATTTTTTTTACATTTTATGAATTTTAGGGTGGGATAAAGAGTTTGTTATAAAAGTATTACTAATTAACCCATAGTTTAGGGAAAAAGGTGGATTCATACTTTTCCTCAGAGTATTTGTGTGTAAGTGAATATAATGAACCCAATTGGAATTGAAACTCAACTCTCTGATTAACAATTCTGAGCCATTATCCGTTACTCCAGTCGCACATAAAAGTTTACAGCACCTGGTATTCCAGGATCATCATTGCTTAACTTCAGTGATCATATAGGAACTAATGTTTCAACATGATATGAATATAAGGTTTCTGGGCATTTTTCAAAGATGCTTCATACTAGGGTGATTAACATCAAGAAGTTACCTTCTCAACAAATGCTGGGATTTGAATCCATGTCTCATGGTCAGAAAGCAAACATTCTAACCACTTGGCCACATGCCTATGTATAAAAAGCTATCCAGGCAAGAGACAGTGTATGAAGAAGTAGTCAGTCAAGAACAACATTTTTCAGAAAACTAATGAAGGGAAAAAGAAGATAATTTTATTTATTTCTTGATACACATTTTGAACATTTTCATTGTACCACTATTTCCTCTGAGGTGCACCAGTTAATTTTATCAGTTAATTTTATTATCAGCTATCAGAAGATTTCAAGTCTAAGGGTAAAAGTCATTTGAAGATTGGGTATCATATTGGGTTCATTTACGTATAATGGTCTCTGAGTTATTTATATCACTGAGATATCGCAAATTTACACAACTCGGTCTTCTTAGTGCAAAGATCATATAGAAATTGTAACCTCTGTGTCTCTTCTAATCTTTGACCTCAAAATAATACATTGCTCTACTGAAAAGAAAGAAAGAAAGGATATTAGCGCCACAGAATTCTTGTAGATGTGGTGCTTTATTATCCATGAGAATGTATTAATTCTTTAGTTTGCTTTGAAATTAATATCTCTACTGAAAAGAGTTTGTGGTTTATATCACTCTGACATTGACAAAATAACCTTCCATCTTCAATTTTATTTGGCATATCAAATAATAAAAATGTTTCAAGCATACATAATCAGTTTTCAATGAGTTTAATCAAGAGCCATTGTCTCAGATTTAGAGAAGAAGTAGTACAGTTATTTAATTTTGTTATTTGGATTGGTTTCACTTGATGGGTTCTTTAGCTTTTTTCTTTTTCCTCTATATCCTATGATTTAAATATTTTTATAACTATCATCTCCTCACTGATCCATAGGAATTTTTGTTATCTCTTGTCATGATGAAGTCAAAGTCATAAATGTATATTGAAAGTTGCAAAATTCCATCTCTCAACCAAGAGTCAACCAGTTAATCTTCAGAGGTGAAACAACAAAGGTAAAAAGGCCAATTTGAATAATGTATATTTTGGGTTATTCATCAGTATATATGTATATATATATATAATACTGTTTATTATAAACAGAGCATTTACTTAAATATTTGTATCTATAAAAAGAATGTCTTAAAATAATTGTCAGACTTTGTCCATTTCATAATGTGTGACATCATATATATATATATATATATATATATATAATGGCACACAGTGAATGCTGAGGATAATAAAACAGGGATCAATGTAAAATAACAGCTAAAATTTATACTGATGATAAATATACATTTGTATCTCTATTTAGTACACTTCTCTATCTCTCTCTCTCTCTCTCTCTCTCTCTCTATATATATATATATATATATATATATATATATATATAATGTTCCTTGTCCTTTTCAGTATAGAATTTTACACATGAACATTTAATCTTATTTATAAATTTTATTATAAATGTTTTATATCTTAATATCAAACACTGTAATTACACAAACTGTTTACCTTAAAAACATTCCTGCCCAGAAATATTCTGGTTAACCAAATTTTTTGTGTTTGCCTATATATATATATATATATATATATAAATAAAAACTGTTATTGCTTTTTCCAGTAATGATAGAAGCTTTCTAACTAACATTTTGTTTGATGTACTGTGGAACAACAACATTTTGATTATGTCATTTTCTCTTCAGGTGACATAGAATATCCATTTTATTGCTTCTGCTGTTGAAATTCTTCATGTGATGTGGTTTCTGTTTCTTGGTACAGTTCTTTGTTTAGAAAAGAAAAATTATAATATCAAAGAATTCATAGTCTGTATACAGAGGTGCTTGTAAAAATTATTCCCAAGAGATGAATTTTCAAAGTTCAGTTTAAACAGGAAGAGAATGTTGAAACCTGATAGAAATTGTCAGTATTTCTTTCTGTGAAAAAAAAAAAGGGCAGAATTTTAGCAATCCTTGGCAAATAAATATTGAGATTTGTTTTTTGTAAATTTTTATAAAATTGCAAAATAAGAATATTTATGGCAGACGCATACTTCAAGATAAGCTTAGAAACAGAACATAAAATGGGCTTTAGAAACAAATCTCTCAAAGTACATGTAATTCCCTTTTCAATTGAAATTTCTCTATGTATTTCCAGATCCTGCTTTATATCTGGAAACAGAACAATTTATTCTATTCTAAACTATATATCTTAGATTCTCTCACTTGTTTGATTCAGTGGTTTTGTGGAGGAGGAGATGATTTATTTTCTACTCTACAGCTTCATTCTCAAAGATGCAACATCACAACCCTATTGCTAAACATTATTCCATTGAAAATGTTCAAACAATCTCCACTCTTTAACCCCACCATTCCAGACAATTAGAGCTAAAATCCATCATGCTGTGACTCAAAAGTAAAATCACTGTCATTTTTCATATTCCATTTGTAAGGTGGAAGTTCCATTCTGAAAGTTTTTTTTTTTTCAATCATTATCTACCCTCATAATTTTCACTTCCTCTTTCCTTCTCTTATATTTATATCACACATCTTATTCAGTAAGCCTCTCCCTTAAGTGACACTTGAGCTTTGTATTGGGCCACACTTTTCATCAACATCATCATCATCAGTTTCAAGGCTGGGTGGTGTTTCAGGGTTGCTGCAAAACTGGGCACCTGATCAGTCCCTACAACATATCTGTGTTGAAGTTGGGTATTAATTCATGCAGAGTATTTCATTGCAAGTCAATTAATCTCTTCAGGTCAAACCACTGCCAATATCCTCAAAACTTGGTCTCACCTTGGTCATGAACACTTGGAATTTCATTTGGAAAATATACCACCCGGGACATTGACTTCAGTCTAGGAAGCCCTCTACCCAGTGATGCCGTGTCATCACTGCACTTGCTGTATACAGAGCTATAGAGCCCAGGCTACACAATTGTGCTAGATGGCTGCAAGATGACACCTACAAGAAAGTTCATCTGCCAGCTGATAGGTGTTGTTTTTAATCTTATTCAGCATCTAACCATCCTCTTCACAAGTAAATTTTGGTGGGCAACCAATTTAGTTACCAATGACCTACCAATGCAGCAAGTAGTACCAAGTTATTTAGTACCAGTAACCCTTCAAGAGTCACCTGACATAATTGTATTTGGTGAGCATTAGTAAAAAAAAAAAATAAAAGCATATTTATTTACACTATTTACATTGTTTAAACAGTTGTGATCTTCTTTGTCATATTCACAATGTTTCCGCCATTGTACACTCCAGCCATCTTCAGATGATTTACGTTATAATTTCAAACCCAACTTTTTATTTGTCTACTTGGGTAGATTGTGCTCATTCCACATGCTATGTCTTTCCTGGATATCTCAGTTTAAGTTATTTCCCTTTAGTAACTCACCTCTCCAAGTTTTTGTTTACCTCTGCTGTGGCCAGATATTGAACTCACAACTCTTTGAGTCAAGTCACTAGATTTCTTCAACTAATGATCTCATCCACTGGGCCATATGTCTTTTGGAACCAACGAGTTACCTGAAGAAGGCCTGATTTTACAAAAGCTGAAATATCATGAATATGACAATAAAGATGAGGATAGCAGTCCAAACAATAGTAAATAGTGTAAATAATTACAGTACATCATCTCAGAAATTTAGACAGATGATAAAAGCATATTTTTATTTAAAGTATGTGACCTAATAACCAAATAAATATCTTCACTGATTCCTTATTGAAATTAGTTTATAATTGATAATATTTAAGTATTTCTTTCAAAAAAAAATTATCAGGATCATTATGTCAGCATTGGCATTTCCCTAGTCATATACATATGCCAGAAGTTTAATGATTTTAATATCAGTTGCACTATTTAATGAGCATGGACTGCCAACAGCTGCGGTTGCTGCTGCTGCTGCTAATGATATCTTTTTAAAGATCTTGCCAATTCCTTTGACTAAGTCAAAAAGGAACCTTTTGATCTTTCTGTTCAAATCAAAAATTCAAATAAAGTTCATTGTAATAAGATTATTTTTTTCTTTATTTTTAATCAAGTGAAAGAATTTCTACCACTTGGGATATTATGTGTATGTATATACATATGTGTATTCCTGAAAATATTATATATATATTCATAAGTACAATATTGATCAAAATAAGAGAACAGTTTATTGAAATACAGTTCTTAGTAATATTGTTACAGAAACTTGAAATTTATAGAAATTGTGGCTCTTGATATTTACTTCTTGTACATCAAAAAAGCTTTTATTAAATGTCATTAAAAAAAAGGTTTTGCAGAAATAACCAAATAAAATAAATTGTGTCAAATAAAAGAACTGCTTTGTTCTTGTTATATTCTAGAATTTTCTCACGGGCATATTACAACATTGGTCTCCAAAAATGATAATTAACGTTTTTGGTGTTGCATCAGCTCCCAGAAACAAATCTATGTCAGAGTAACTACAGTGCTTCAAAAACAAATTTATCAAAATAAAGACTGATTGCACATCTCTCTCTCTGTTCTTAGTGCCAGTTTCAAGAAATCTGATCTTGTCCAAGGGCATAATGTGAAGATGGTTTGCACAAAGTCTTGACATAAATTTGATTAAAAACATTTGGGGAAGATAATAAGAGTCAAGGTTAAGAAAGAAAGCCCAACCTCTGTGACCAGTTTTTGGAAAATGTATAGAATAAAATAAAGTCTGATCTGTGCAAGAAACTAGTAATTTTTTGTGTTCATCAGGTTTCTCGACTTTATGCTAATATTTTTATGTTAAATTATTAATGAATATTCAGTTTTTATTTTGCAAATTTTAACATAAAATTTACATACTTGTATTTTTATTTTATTAAGTGTTGATTTCTTATTTTGTCCACTATATTTTATTCAAATAAGTTCTTTTATTGAATAACTTTTGTTTTCCTCAATCACATTGTTATACAAAGATCAATGGCTGGCTGCTCTTTTCCATGTATACCTGTCTGCTTGGACAGCTAACCATCCTTATTGGCAAGAGATTCTCATTTGTTTTTGTTCACAGAGCCTACTTATACTTTATACAAAAACTATGCTGAACAGGCCTTAGTTAAAGTTTATGAGAGAGAGCACATTATCTGGTGTGATCAGCAGTTTGAATAAGCTCAATACACTCAAATGCTGACTTCTTATTTTGTGTTAACACAAACATTGGCAAACAGTCCCTTCTACCAAAATTCACTCATAAGGCTTGATTTCAAACTGTGGCATGGTTTTCGCATACTTTCCAAAGTGCTTCAGGCTAGGACTGCCTCCCTAGACTGATAACATCAAGAAGTTATCTGAGAAATCAGCCATGATACAATCATGTTACACACATCACATTATTTATCATTTCACCAAAGAAATGTAATAATG
This sequence comes from Acanthosepion pharaonis, assembly GCA_903632075.3. Taxonomy (NCBI): domain Eukaryota; kingdom Metazoa; phylum Mollusca; class Cephalopoda; order Sepiida; family Sepiidae; genus Acanthosepion; species Acanthosepion pharaonis. The sequence continues at coordinate 2,962,218 of CAHIKZ030002179.1, read as the reverse complement.
CTACAAAGATACAAGAAGCTGCTGAGTGTGAAAGAATCTGGAGAAAAAATATTAAGGTGAGAGGACAATAAAAGAACAGGACTTAAGGAGACAGTAGATAACAATTGACATTGCATTTAAACTTTTGAAGATCAAAGTTGACTGGAAAGCAAGAAGAGTTCCACAAGTAATAAATGTGGTTTGGTTTATTTTGTTTTATGGCATATCAACCTAAATGGGTTATTTAATGCTGACACTTTTTATTTGCTGGTAATGTATTTTTTTTCTCAAAAACTTTTTGTTGGTAATAATTTTTACAATCTATTTCTGCTATTAAAAACTATTTTCATAGTGTTTTGACCCAAGTTTGGTTGTTAACTATTGGCCAATAGCTGGAACTCTAACTGTTGCTACCACCCCGGATCAGGGTGGACCTGGGAACACCAGTAATTAAGTGGTGGTTTTACGCTTCAGGAAACCTCTTTATCAGAGGCCTTGCTGCTGGATGTACTTTATCGTCTTACCTACGACAAATGATAAGTGTGGAACAAGAAATTGTTGACATAGATATTATGGTCACATCTATTGGTAACCAAAGAATACATATTCTATTCATACGAATCTATCCTAAAAATGTTGTCGGCATTAAATAACCCATTGAGGTTGATATGCCGTTAAACAAAATAAACCAAACTAAACCAAACATCTATCGGTATCAACTGCAAAACAATGAGACCTAATTTAGTACTTATTATTATTATTATTACATATATATGCTATAATGATATAGCATGATGATTAATATACAGATCAGTATGTCCTTTATTAACTTAAAGGAAGTTGTATTGAACAGCCATGCTTCTAGATCCTTTCACATTAATGTGGGTGCTCCCCCCCACCGGGCTCTATTCTTGGATCTATGTAGTTTCTTATTTTCATCAAAAATCTTCCCAATGCCATTAGTTCCCAATTTGGTATTTATACTGATGACAAAACTATTTACTCCTGTCTTTATAGTACCTGTGATAGGTTTGACAAATTAAAATTGTCAGAAAATTATCTCCAATCAGCTGTTAACTGAGACAAGAAATGGTTTGTAAATATTAATGCCTCCAAAATAAAACTACTTTCTTTTAATCATTGTAGAGAACCATTTTTAGCTTCCATCAGCATTGCACTTTCTTGGTCTCATGTTTTCTACTGACATGCAGTGGGATGATTATATTGTATCTATTGCTAGGGCCACTGCTAGAAAATGTGGTTCAGCGTATCATGCCAAATAATTTTTCTTATCCGAATACATCTCATAAATTTATAAATCTACCATTCAGCTGTGCATTGGATTTTGCTGCCTGATCTGATCTGGTATTCTTACTATATATCACAAGATTCTCAACAAAATGCAAAAAAGGGTCTGTAATGTTATCGGTCCTGACCCAGCTTCTCAAATTCAGTCACTTTCCCACCACTGTGATGTGGCTTCCATTCTATGAATATTTATTGGTCAAATAAACTGTCATCTTTAGTAGTTCCACCAGATGGATTTAAGCATACTAATAGATTGGCAACAAGGTCTCATTTTTTTTACTGTTGAAATAATTAAATATAACCATAAGTTTTATTTTTATTAGTTTCTTCTTTTGCACACCTCACCTGTGGAACTCTGAGTTTTCTTGCTTCCTTGCCACCTACAATCTTCAAAAATTTATATGCAACCTCAATCACCATCTTCTGTCTTGAGTATGTTCTCTTATCGTCCTTTCTCCTCACTAAATTATTCTCATTCTATTTCACTCTCTGCAACCCATCATGTCTCAGTGATATTATCACCTTGCTTGGGATGAAATAATAGAAAAAAAATGGACTTTGAAAAAGCCTGAACATCTGTGGTGAAGAAGATATTTTATGTGGTCATATATTGTGATATGTAAGAATTTTGCATGCATCTGTCTACAGGAATTGACATGTTTAGTTGTGTATTTTATCATATTTTCTTAAGTATTCTTTTCCCAGTATCAAAGAATGGAATTTTTCTTAAAAGGAATCCTTGATAATTTACCATGCATCTTCAAGTCAGAATATTACATTGCTTATAGACCTACATGTAATTAGTGAAAAAGTGCTTTGATACATTTTATCTGACTAAATTACATGAAGAGTTATCTTTGACATCAGCAAATATTGTATATATTTTCCCTTTGTAATGTATGTTATGTTAGAGTGCCCTCCTGTGTCGTACATGCACAAGGATGAAGTGGATGCTAAGAAATTATTATTTCAAACCCCCCATCTCAAATTCTGGCCAAACAACAATTGTTGCATGAAAACAAATAGCTTAAAACATGGAAATACTTTGAATCACATATAGAAATCAAATCCTTTTCTGAAATTTAAAGATAAGGTTTGTTTAAATGGATTTGATAAAATCACTCATTTTATTTATGGAAAGTAAATATAATTTCTTAGTTTGCAATTACTTATATTTCAGTAAATTAATGTTGTTATTAATTTCAACAGACCAATATCGTTTATGAATTCATTTGCCCACTTGGAGAATGTTTCTCTAATAATAATTAAAAAAAAGAAACATATCCATTGATTTCACAACCACTATATTATTGCACTGATTACTATGCCATTTATCTGATAGAAGTCCAATTAAATTGTTTATCATCAACTAAAACAACAAAAAAACACAAGAAATCCAGAAAACCTTAGAAATAACACAAAAATAATATATTACATAAAATATATAAAATGACTATAGATACAAGAGACCTTGAACATAAAAGCAAACAGTTCAACATAAATAATATTTTATCAAATTTAATAACAAACATAATAAATATATCTCATTAATTAAAAAAAAGCAACAAATGGTAACATGAACTGTCACTGAACTGTCAATGATGAAGTATTTGAAAATGATGAAACCAATATAGCACAAAAAAAAAAATGAAATCTCCTTGATAAAGGATTATGAAAGCCAAAAGTAGTCAAACATTGAGTTATTCATATTTAACTATGTACAGTAATTAGGAAAATGGTTCAAAATATAGACAAAAATAAGTAAAAAGACAATATGAATGTCCTTTCATTGGTCTTTCACCAAAAATATCATTTTCATATTTTAATACTTTTCTTTATTTACTGAGAGTTAGTAATAAGTAAAGTTTAGTTTCTTTGTACAGTTACCATGTTTTTATCAACTTTATGCTGATAATATTCTTATTAACAGATTTTTATAATGCAATCAAATAAAGATAGTTTTTAACATATTTTGCACCTTTAGTAATTTTATTTCTTTTTAAATTCTGGCTAGGACTCATGGATGAATTATAAATGCTTATTTAAGAAGCATTTCTTTATTTGTATTGTTATGCATTTTTATCTGCCTCACTCAAAAATAAATTAATGCCTAAATACTGTGTCCATTCTATTTGTTTATGATTGGTATTTGGTATTGATTCTGCCTCGTTTTCAACTCTGATTTGATCCAGAAAAGTTAGCCAACTTAGTTGTGAAAAGTAATTCTTTCAATAGTTTAGATGATTGTTTGAAATTTCTCCAATTTCAGTCCTCATAAAAGATGCCAACTATAATAACAATAATAATACTTATAAAAAGTGAGATCAAGTCAATATTATTCAAAAGTGCTGTTCAATTTTCCCCTTTCTCTCTATAAACACTATCATAAACCTTGGCTCAAAATGTGGCATGAAGCCAGTGCAAAAAGTCGTATATTTTGTGCTTCAAGTCTATCCAGTGATTAAGTTATGGACCAGTGATTGGCCAAAATCAACTTTTGAGTTAAAGAGTTTCAAAGAGAAACCATTCTCTAACTGGAACTCTGGCCAACAGGAAGGAAAATGATTTTTACAGATATTTGACACACCTTACTAAACTCCAATCATCTAGGATTGGTTCTCTTCACAAATCTGTTGTTTCTGAAAGCATGTTGAAAGATTTGGCATTGATTCCAGTCTAAAAGTAAATATGGCCTATCAATGATAGTGAATCATTGCTTTTTATTGATGATTCTGATGACCATTTCTTATATATATATATATATATATATATATATATATATATATATTCTCAGCATCTCATATCCTTCATGTGCATTTATAATCTCATTAACGCAAACATCAGTTTAGTTTGATAAAGTTCTAAAGAATAAAATGCATCATATGAAGACTTTCTCCACTTTGTGACATGTATATGTAGGGGGAATATTTAATTCTGATGAGTTTTGGTTTATAATTTTTGGAACCATCATCCTAAATTGCAAAATCTTGTCATCAAGTTTAGAATCAAGTCTTTGCTGATTGAGTATAAAATGTTTTGTCTTTTTTGCTTATAAAATCTGCTTAAAATAGAAAGTATAATTATAAACAGGTGAATTTGATATAAAAGAAAACAAATTTAACTTTATAAACACATAATACATATATTTATCATGATACAGTCAAAAAATCTTAATGGAATATATTCAGCTTAGCCTAATACATCAATGTTAAATGTAGTCCAGTGAAAGCAAGGCACATGATCAGATTGTGTAAATTTAAGTATATATGTGAATAAAGAAATATGATTGTCTTAATATTGAGAGGACAGGAGACAATGAGAGTGTGATTAGGTGTTTTTGAAAAGGCTTTCCAGTTAGTAAGAAGGTGGTAGGAAGTTCTTCTTTTTCTATGTGCCATGTCTCAATTATCCCATCAGGAAAGAAGGTTTAGAAAATTTGACACTTAGAAGACATAATGAAGGGAAAAGAGACAGAGTTGAAATATCAAATAAGGAGCTTGTGTAAATGGATGTCAGAACAGACAATGGGAGAAATTGTGAAAATAAAAAGCAAATAAATGATAAGAGTTACAAAGGATAGGATGTTGGGGAGAGCAGTGATCACCGATTTCAAGAAGGGATACAGCATGTAGAAGTTTTTTGAATAGGGATGCCTTTTTTCCTGTTTAGAATTGGGCTTCCAGTTTCATTGTAATGTCTATTCAACCTTGTAATGTCTACATTTTATTGACTAATTATTTTCTTTTCTCTTGAGTAGGAGTAGACAGGTCCACCTATCGTCTGGTTCATTCTCCTCCTTTTGAACAGAAGTAGAGGTTTATCTCTTAGTCACTGAACTGACATTTGGTTTTCAGTCCCTACTAAAGTCATTTCATTTTTTATTCACTCTCAGTAAATGCTTACATCTTAGTGATATTATTGCCTTCCTTGGGGTGAATCAATTCAGTTTTTTTTTTAAAGTTGAAGCAACTAAAAACATAATAAAAAGAAAAACAGAAATTAAAACATGTACTAAATACATTATTTTATACAATATGCAAAAATTCTACTAATTCAATTACACTAATTTCTTCCTTTTTTTTTATTTATTTGACTCATAAATTAGAAAAAAAATAAAGCAACTATTTAAGTAACTTCAGTATTAATTCTCACACAAAAATTAAGCAATCTGAGTTGGAATTAAAAAGCTAGGTTTCCTATTAAAAAAAAAGAAATTGTTTTTGGACTAAAATAAATTACTTTATTTTTTTTTTCTGTTTATTTAATAAAAGCAGTATTGCCATCTAAAATAAAATCTTTCTAGTAGATTCTCTTATCATCCAGTTTACACTAACTTCCAGTTTTTTAACAGGTGTAGAGATTTATTCCTTGCTTTTTGTTTAGGATTGGGATTCCAGTTCCTTCTAAAGTCTTTTCATTCTCTTTACCAGTAGTAGCTACTTGTCTTAGTGGTATTATCATCTTGTTTGAGATGAATAAATTTTAAAAAATTAAAAAGTAATAAAAGGTGGAATTGAATGCATTGTTTCTCATTATATTATAAATTAATATTATAAATTGTAAAGTATTTGATTGATAGTGAAATTGTTTGAGTCACTTTTGAAAGTGTTAAATAATAATCACAAAACAGTATTACTTTGCCACTGAAATGTAATTTGGACAAAACTTTCCGAATACAATTCTCACTTTTTGCTTTTTACTTTTACAGTATATGGTCGATGATAGAATAACTTGTGAGAATAGTGTTTTCCTTGACAAATGACAGCATCAATTTGAATATAATTTACTGAAAAATTTAGTAAAACATGGAACGAAATAAAAAAAAAATACATTGAAATATTGTATGAATTGCAAATATCTCATTTTACTCAATGGATTTTATTTGCATTTTGGCATTGACCCAAGAATTTATTCCATTCTCGGAATAACATCTTTATCCGAACAACTCTGCTTCCTTATCTTTTGATATTAAAAAATAAAATCTTTCTTCATGGGGTCTTTTGAATGGGTTTTATAATGGTATTATCAGCTGTGGCATTTATAAAGAAATTATTGACTGAACACCTTGTATAACTGTCAGTTAAAATTTGTAAAACAATTTTTTTTTTTTAAATATGTTTTGCAAGTCCAGTAGCTGTTATAATTCTTTCCAGTATTGATGGGTTTCCTTCCTAACTTTTTTTTTTTTTTTGAAATAGTGTGATTTTGATTATGACTCTTTCTCTTTAAGTTTCATATGTTATCTATTATAGTTGTTTGCTACTGTTGAACGTCCTCTAGTTCCTATTTTTTGCTACAGTTCTTTGTGATTTCATAGTTTCAGTTCACAATGTTCAAAGATGGATGGTCTTCAAAAAAACCCACAAGCTTTACTCACTAAAAGCCATTTTTAATGTTTGATCTGAGAATGTTGTTGTATGCAACTGACAGTTTAGATATTTCTGAATGTGTTTGGCACCATGCATGAAATCTATATGAAAATCTCAATCTTACAAGGCTATTTAAGATCATGACTCGAGTTTTCAGGTTAATATGATGGATTTGTAGGAACTTGCTGTGTTAGGTGAAATTAATTCTAACGCATCCTATTCCATGTTCAGTTTCCTTATCTCCTGTATTAAATTTGATATAACTGATCCATACTCCAAGGTTTAGTATTTACTAATTCCACATGTAAAATCTTAAAAATACAAGCACAGAAATTGCATATTCAGGGCTTCAGTGAAAACTTAGTTTCTAAATAAAAATATAATAGATTTATTGTCTAAAGAAGTATATACATAAATATTACCATAGTTCATTGTACACTGGGTTTGGAGACACAGACCCAGTACTGGAGGTTTACAGCCATATCATGGTAAAGCACTGGCCAGTACTTAGACAGTTGATCACTTGGGAATACCAGGAGCTGTAAGTTTAGATGTGAAGATGGTGTCATAAATAACAGCTCAGAAATGGAAATCAGAGCCATGTTCCAATTTTAGATGAGTTTATTATGTTAACTTATGCACAAATCCCTTGAAAAGAGTATGAATCCCCCCTTTTCCCCTACCTATGGGTTAATTAGTAGGACATGTATCAGTAAATCATTCTTATCTCAAAAAAATCTTAGAATCTAAAGATACATTCTGGCTTTAAATAATCTGAAAAAAGGTGATAAGCTGTAAAGAAAAATAAATCAATCAATAACAGAATGCTAGAACTAGGAAGAATATATTCATACCAGGTTTTTCAGAGATATGTCTTTTATTTGTATTCTCATTGGTGATTTTTGTGCACTCTAATAATTATGCATATTTTCCATGACTCTATTCTTGATACTGTGTTGAAAACTGTTTATGAACAAACACTGTGTTCATATTTTAGTTGAAAAAATCCAGTTACAAACTTTGTCCATTTATAAAGTATTGTTAATATAAGAGTAATAAAGCAAATGAGACCATTTCCTTTTTAATGTTCCATATTCCTTTAGGATGTGGTTGATCGTTACTCTCCATGACCTATCTTGCACAGCTTTTAACAATTTTTATTTTTCTACCATTCCTTCCACTCCCCATTGTACTACCCATTCACATAAGCTCATCAGAGAGATGACTAACCTAATACTTCCCTCTGACTCATTCCCTCCCTCCTCATTATATGTCTAAGAAATATCAGTGATCTCTTTCTGATTCTAAGTGTCCTTTTTGTTTCCATTTTTCTTGACACTTCCTTATTGATTACATACTATATCCATGGTATTCTCAGCATCTTTTAGCAGAATCACAAAACTTATTCCATAATCCTCTAAACTTTAGTTGTTCTTAGGGCTTGTATTAATTAAACTATAGTAAAAAATAAATGACACAATTATTAGGTGATTTTTTTATTTAAAATTTTCACAGTAAAATGTTTTGTCTATGATATTAATAAGGAATCATTTATGCATGAAGGAGATAACATGAAAAAATATTCATAAAATAGACTTTGCACTTAGAATGTAAACTAATGTTGAACCACAATGGTTGCAATTCATGTTCAGCTTTAAACAATAATTTTTACAGTATTGTCCTAGATCATGCTGTGTGATTTTAGATGCATCAAACTTATTACAAATTAGTTACTGTTTTGGCATTTGAATATTCTTGTCAAGAACTGGAGATATGTACCAAAATTAACAGGAATGAAGATTAGTTAAAACTACAAACACGAAAATTCTCAAATTCACATCACCAAAAATTTGAACTGAATATTACTGCAAAACTTTCAAAAACAATTTACCTCACTTCTGTTCATTCGGCACAGAAACCTGGGTTAATGTACAATATTGATATTTTCTCAACCAGATGAGGTTGACTGGTCAATTTTACTCACAAGATGCTTAATAATGTCAGTTCTAAAAGTTTGCATGTTTCTAGTTGTCCATCCTTGTCTTAACTCAAGCAGAGAACCAAATATATATATATATATATATATATTCATTCTTTGCTTGAGTTAGCACACATATGTACTATTCCCACTTGTGACAGAAGTCAGATCACTTGAGATTTGTACTTGTCAATATTTCAGTGTCTACTATAGTATATGGGTTAAAAACAAAAGAAATTTGGAAAAGTGATGCCAACTTGTTTCTTACTTAATGAAAATATGAAATGAGTGATATTGATTTTGTCTTCACCAAGAGAGGAAATAATGGAAAACTATTTTCTGTGCATATATACAAGATGGCTATAGACAGACAGAGAAATATTAAACAAGAAAACAGAAATTTTATACAGATACAACAGTATATCATATATATTGTGGATTATCAGTCAATTCTTAACTGAGATGATGTTGGTTCCCAGGGTGAAGCTCTTTTTGTCCTCAAAATTAAATGTTATTATGAAGAATCATATCTTTTTCATCTATTCTTCAACTGCTGTAGTGGTAGCCTTCGTAGGTAGCCTTCGTAGCATTAGAGCTATCCAATAGTCACAGCGATGTCCATCTCATTAGCCAGGAGAATGCCACTGGGAGGTGCTTTATTTACTATTAACTGTAGCCAATCATTAAGTAGAGAACATATGACTTCATCATGATACAAAATATACAACAAAGATAAAAAGGATTTTAACAGTACCTGCCTTATATGTATGTATATATGTATGTGTGTATATATATATATATATATAATATATATATATATATAAAGTGGACAGTCTGTTTCATGCCTGAAGACTGCATTCAATAATGAAACAGAATCACTATTTGATATTGACCTCAGTGACCACTTTTGTATTTTCTACATCTACATATGCTCCCTCTAAAATTGAGCATTTTTTACCTATAAACATAGCACACCATAAAACTATATTTTTATCAATTATATATATATATATATATATATATATATATATAAAATGTAAAAGACAATATGAAAACTTATATTAGCTGATGCATTTCTCCAATGTGGACTTTTTTGAGGCAAAAATGAAATGAATTTATTAAAACAATGTCCTTAGCAACTGGAAGAATTTATGAAATGCTATTATATTCATATTGTCAAATGAAAATTATGCAAGAACAAGTCCACATTGGATGCAATGCATCAGCTATTATTACAGTTTTCCTCTTTTACATTTATAAATATTGTCTTTTTCTACAGATTAAATCTGAGAAAATTTTTGCATATATATATATATATATATATATATATAATTTTGAAATGGATTTTTTAAATCTGACATTATTTCTTATTACAATAAACATTATTTTTAGTGAGTACAAGTGGTTGAGTTGCTATCCTTTTTTTCTTAAACAGCAAAAATTATAACAACCAGCCTAGATCAAGGAGTCTAACTGAAGAAAAGTCTTCTTTTACTAATAAGAAATATGCAAACTGCTGACGAAATGCAGCCTTTATACACACACACACACACACACACACACATATATATACATATATTGAAAATTAGGAGGTCAGCCAATTACACTACTATGTGGATACGTAAAGGTATGAAATACTGGTAGTGTAATTGACTGATCTCCTCATTTTTGAAATTTTAAAAGCTCTGCATGTTAAATTTTTATTTTATTTTCTTTATATTTATCTTAAGCACTTTTACAACTATTTCCTGGTCTTATGTAACTGTTTTATAAACATATAAAAATATATATAAAACATCCCAAGTTTTATTTTGATCATATTTTTAGTTTATCCTTTCAACGCTTCATAAATTTTTCAGATTTTATTGAAATATAAAATTTTTCTTTTCTGAATACTTTGGGTTAATGCCTGTAACCATTTTTAGAGGTGTTTGATTTCGACCATGTAATAAGCTTAATTTTTTTAAACATGGCACTTCACATGTTGGTCCTACATATTAAATGTATTTCATTATAAAAAAAACAAATTCCAAAAGCTCTCACATGACTACATGAAATGTAAAAAGGGGCAACACATGAAATGCAATATTTAAAAATAGCGTTAATATTTTCTATATCTACAAATACTTTAAATATATACTTTATCACCAATTTTGAGCATTCTCCCAAATAAATATAATCAAAATATTTTAAACAATTGTAATAAAAAGCCTTCAAGAAGGAGCATCATTCTCGTTCTCTATCTATCTATATTTATATATACACACATATACACAGTGTGCGATGGATAAATTGTCATCTAAATTACGCAAAAATAAAAATAACTCTGACATCATATTTTAACAGATATATTTGCCAAAAATACCTTAAAATATCTTGAACTACTAAAAAGTAAATTTATTCAATAAAATTGCCATTGGCTTCAACTAAAAACTTCAGACGACTTTGGAATCTCCTGCATCTCTTCTTGACAGTCTCCATATTTAAGTTGATTGCTGCCATAATCCTTGCCTTCAGTTCATCTTTGATGTTACAAGGAGTTTTGTTAATCTCTCACTCAACTACTTCTCATACATAATAATCAAGTGGGTTGCAGTTTCAGGAGTTAGGTGACCAAATGTAAGGGGTGATCTGGTCATAGAAATTGTCTGACAGCCATGACTGGGTTCTCCTGTTTGTGTGGCATGGTGCAGTGTCCATTTGCCAGACAGAGGGTCTTCCAGCATACACCTTCTTGAGCCAGGGCAGCACTATGTCCTCAAGGCACTTGATGTCGGCCTCCATGTTGAGTCTGAGGTCCTATGGAAAGATGAATGGAGACATAACGTCACCATCACTACTAATCACACCAAAAAACATTGTAATCACCATTAGACTCATCAAACTCTTTCCGAATCCTCTACACTATACTCAGATTGACACCAAAACACTGTAAAATGTTCATATTGGAGCTTTCAGCTTGGATGCCAATCAGTACATTTCTAAATGTCTGGTGGAGTGAATTGTGTCATGGTCCTCTTTTACTCACAGATGTCACTACACTAACCCTAACTATACTGTGCAGTTGACAAAATAAAAAACAAACAACATGCTTACACAAAATTAAAAATTTAAAATAACAAGAATTTACCCATTGCACCCTGTATGTATATATATATATATATATATATATATATATATATATATATATATATATGCATGGCCAAGTGGTTAGAATGTTTATGTTTTGACCATGAGACATGTGTTCGAATCTCATGACAGTTGATTTGTCAGGAAGGAGATTTTTTGATTTTATCAGTCTGGAAGGAGATGATCCCAGTGTGCGGCACCTTTGGAAATGCCTGAAAACTATACCACTGGTTGACCCAAGCCTTCTGAGTGAAATTGGGTAGAGGGGAACACTTGAGGGGGGGGGAATCGAAAGCTGTGCTAGCATGAAGTCGAGAGTGTGCTGGCCTTGTTCAAATTGTTGATCACACTAGATAACACGCTCTCTCCCAGAAACTGTAACTAAGGTCTGCTCAGCATAGTTGTGGTATAAACCACAATTGGGCTATGTGTGTGTTTAGCAAACACAAATGTGTCTAAGTGAGTGTCCTCAATAGAGATTGGCTAGCTGCCCTAGTAGATGGGTATCCTTGAATACGAGTGGCCAGCTATTACATATATATATATATATATATATATATATATGAGCTGTGATTGAGTGAAACAGGATTGTATGCATGCATGTATGTGTGTGTATATATATATATATATATATATATATATATATATATATATATATATGTGTGTGTGTGTACATAGATGTGTGTGCACGTGTGTGTGTATATATATATATATATATATATATATATATGTGTGTATATATATATATATATATATATATATATATATATATATATATATGTGTGTGTGTATATATATATATGTGTACGTGTGTGTGTGTATATATATATATATATATATATATATATATATATATATGTGTGTATATATATATATATACACAGGTGTGTGTGTATGATCTCACAAAGAGAAACATTTAATTTATAACATTTCTTTGTTATTCAAGATAGAAGTCAGTTTACAGAGCTAAAAAAATAGTTTTGTTTCCAGAAGTAATAAAATTAACTTTATTGCACATATCAAAATCAAAGATAATTAATATTAATAAGTATGAAATAACAACACAAATTTCATTTTTCTTCTTCGTTCATAAATATCAATAAACTTCATATAAGGAATTGGATAATTTCACATTTCTCACTATTATTTTTGTTGATAATAAATTTATTCTAACATAATTTAGCAGAGCTAATAATGTTTAATGATGTGCAGGTAATGTAATGGTTGCTCCTATCGAATTTGGTATTGGTGAGTTAAATAGATAATCTCACCTAGTTTGTTGTATTTAATATTTCCCAAAGAATAAATATAAAGAAAAGTTATATATCTTCCTCTAGTTTCCCAATGGAATTGCTAATATTAGACATTTTCTCATAAGGGAATTATTTGGTATTAATTGACCAAGTAGCTAGTGCTATTGTTGGCTGAAATTTATGGAATTTCTCCCTGAAAACAATTTTTCAGGAAGAAAATAGGTTTCTCAAGGCCAGAAACTGTTACTGTTTTATCTAGTATTGATGTGAGTTTATTCCTTACCTTTTGTTTGTAGTAGTGTAGAATGATATTATCTTGATAATATCATCGGTCTGGACTCTTTTTAGTCTTGGTTGGCAACCATTTCAGGAGGAAGACAACTCTAAATTCATAACTGCAGTAAAAGTATTGGGAAAGCACTCCAGTCTCTTCCGAAATTTTCATTTCATTGATAATAAATAAAAGCAATCTATAGAGTGACTTGACTGCTTGTTGCCTGAAAGAATATGATAGAAAAAAAAAAGAGAAAATTATGCTAAGTCAGAATGGAAGAAGTGATTAGATTTTGATCGTTTTGGTTATAAGTAAATATTTATAATTTGATGCAAATATGTGATGATCAATTAAGTCAGTAGTTCCCAAACTTTTTCTCTGGGCCATATTTTCAGAATGAAAATTTGCTCATGGCTCACTACATTTTATGTGATAAAAAGTACATTTAAAAATAAAAAACAGAGAGTGGATTAAAGGGAGATAGCCATGGATTCAAAGTTAGAACATTATCATTGATAACTCTCTCCTCCAATTTGCAGACCCAAGTTACTATATTCTTAATACTTGATGTAATGCAAAAATACCACAATGATGAAATTGGTCAGTACTTATGTATAACTATTTCTACTGGGACTCATGCATGCAATTACAAGTAATACATAATAATATTTTAAATTTTGAAATCATGTTTATTTTTGGCTTATGAATTTTGAAAACTCTTTCTAAATCTTTGAATATCTTTAAATCTTTCTGCCTCACCTGCTATTCTCTTCCACTGCACCTATGAGGCATACTGCACCATTTGAGAACCACTGAATTAAGGTGTGAAACTGCCAGTCACCATGCAGAGTTCATTTCTAAATCTGTATTTTCAATATCTACAAAGGCTTTATCCATAAATAGGGTAATGGTATTATTAGCCATTTCCTTATAATCATGCATTGACTGAACAGCCAGTGCTACTTTAAAAGTTGACTAGAAAGTGAGAGATATGAGAAAATAAATTGTTAGCATAGAACTTATGGTTACATTTAGCCATTTCAACTGTAAAATGATAATGCCTTGCTGCCAATCTAGTACTACACTTAAATTCATAAAGTCTAGGTACCATAGAAGAAAGTTAGTAAGAACAATTATGATGAAAGTATTTATAGAAAAGTCACAGGGAAGCTATGTTACAGCAGTGAGAAAAAGGACTGAAGCTGAGATGCCAGGTCAGGACCAATAACCTTGCATATTCTTCTTTAGATTTTATCAAGAATCTCTAAATATACAGCAAGAGCACCAGATCATATGTAGTAGCAATATTTAACACAAGGAGAAATGTTAGTCTTATATATATATATATATATATATATATATATATAATAAAATTAGCAGCTCCTCAGAGAGACTGCTATAGAGTCACACTAGAGAAATAGAGCTCAAGCCAAATTAACTGACAGAGATGTAATATATTTTATTAATCTTTCTCTTAAAAAATTTATCTTTAAAAAAAAGGTTTCTCAAGTTCACTTTTATGCTCTTTCCAGTATTGTTGGGGAATCCATTCCTAAGTTTTTGTTTAAAGTAGCCTGGATGCATGTCATTATTTTCTCTTCAAATTAAATCCATCTTAGTTGCTACTGCTGTTGAAAGTCCTCAAGTTATGTGGTTTCTGTTCTTTGTAATTCTTTGTAATTTTGTAGCACTTGTCCACAAAGTTTGAAGTCTGGTCCCCATTAAAATCTACAGGCTTCATTTGCTCAAAGTTATTTTTAACCATTGATCTGCTAAAGTGTTTGTATACAGCTGACAGTTGAGATATCTCTGAATGAGATCCATATGAAAGATTCAATCTAATAAGATTATTTAAACATTTGAATTATGTTTTAGATTAACATTATGGTTTTGTAGCAATGTTGAGCAAAACCATCTTTAGCATAGCTTATCCAATCACTTAAGCTCAATTTGTTAGAGCTGATCCATACACCAAGTTACTTGAAGTGTTTAGTATGTAGTAATTCCCCATCTTAATCAGTAGCTGTTCTGTGTATGACGATAAACCACGTCCAGCAGCAAGGGCTCTTATCAGGAGGTTTTGAGGAGTGTGGAACCACCTTAATTGGTGGTGTTCCCAGGTCCACCTTGATCCAGGATGGTAGCACCTGTTAGGGTCCTAGCTATGGGGAAATAATTGACCCCATAAACCGGACTCAAAACACTATGAAAGTGTAAAAATAGATTTTAATACCAGAAATACTTTTTTAAAAAATTAGCATCAGCAATAAATATTTGAAAAAAGAAAATATTACCAGAAATAAAAATCTTGTCAGCATTAAATAACCCATTGAGTCTAATATGGCACAAAACAAAACAAACCAAACTATACATTTTTTTTAAAAGAATATTACCAGCTATACATTTTTGAAAAAAAAAAGGAAATTTTGTTGGCATTAAATAACCCATTGTGGTTGATATATCGTAAAACAAACCAAACCAAACCAATTAGTAGATATCACTTTCATTTCAATTTGAGATCATATTTTTTGTTTGTGAAAAGTTTGTGTTGTACTTACTGGAAATGTCGCAAATTTTAAACAAGATTTTATAATTTAATTGAGGATTTACCTATGTTTTAACCATTGGTCTACATTCTTGAGTGTGACTTCATTATGTGACTTAATATCAGCATCAAAAGTGACTTCATTATATTCTTAATATCAGCATCAAATCACAAGATATTTGGCACAACTTGTAAGACTTTTTTTTTCTCTTCAATTGATTTGGTTATTTGTAGCAAGTCATAAAAATTTACATCAACCATGAATTTTTTCTATCTAATTTTTTCCCTTAAAGACAAATCTTCTAAATCCACATCTTCCGGACTTATAGGAAATGTATTCTCAGATCATTTCAGATGTGACAGGCAAAAATTAAAAGCAAAAATTACCAGCAATGACTGATGGGATTAAAAAAAAAAAAAAATAGCTTTTTCTTTTTTTTTCTCTCCTAACTTTTTCTCTTTCACTTGATTCATATATAAAAGAAGACAATAGAAGGATGAAGATGGTTATCTTGTTTAATCAGTTCATTCTTTCATCATGTGCTTGAGTGTGTTAGCTTCGTGCAATACCATTGAACAAAGAAGTGTAAGAGAAATGTTTTATTCTGATCCGTATTAGACAATGCACAATTCATTTGTAAAAAGAAACTCTGAATTTAGAGTATTTAAGGAGAAAAATTTACAAAGTAAATTTGGATAAAAATATGATTTGTTGTGGGAGTATCAGGGCTAGAAAGTAATTACCATATTTTCCAACTAATAAGACACACTTTTTTTCCTAAAAATACCCTAAAAAATATCATGTGCATCTTCCAAGACAAATGTAAGGCAATGACCAAGCTCAAGTAAGATTGGATGGTTACCTAATTGGCTTGACTGATAGGGATGTGGATTTGGATGTTCAGTCATTACACTATAATGTTAGCTATCTAATTAAGCCTTTTACATGATGTAACCTCAGTACTTAGCTGTTACAAGTATTTCCAAGACTATAAGCCTTCCTGGAGCCAAGCCACAAGCTTAAACATGCTCTATTTACTAGCAATGGCAGGGGCCTTTCTGCTCTTGACTAGTATGTCATTGCATGGTGAATGTGTTGTATGAGAATGACTTTTTTTTCTTAGAAATTTATTTCCATTATTAGGGTGCATCTTCCAAGCTGGAAAATATGGTAACTGACTTAATGCATATTAAGAGAAACACATGAAGTAACCGTAAGTTATTAAAGGAAAGTGAAAAAAGTGACACTTTTGACTAAAAAAAAACTAGATACAACATCTTGAGTTAACAGACAGGCAAAATTTATTCAAGCAAATAAAAAGTGAGTAATTTAAGATATTTGTAGTGTATTCATAGAATGATAAATGTGGTATTTTCAAGGTGTTCATAGCTATTGGTTCACTCTTTTCATGAAAGTCTGATGGTTTATATGAAAGCATAGTAAGAGTTTATACTTTTTAAAATTCTACAGTGAGGTTTACTAAAAGGCAAAGTCAGAGTTTCTCCTTTAACTGCTAGCAATAATATGAAAGTAAAGGAGGTGGTTCATGTAGTTTATGTGAAGTTATGGTAAGGGTTTTTCTTTACTTACTCACATCTTGATTTCAGGTTCATTTTTACCTGTAGATGGACCTTTACAATGATGTCTGATCCCAGCAAAAGCACAAAAGTAAAAGCAGGCCTTGTTTAGAAATTCTGTTTTGGGGTTAGCTGATTTGGGCCTTTCTGGTTCTGACTGGAAAATATTTTCAGATTTTTGAGCAATGTGTTCTGATTGGTTAGGTGAGGAATCATTATCTTATTGAAATTGGAAAACTGTTTTCATCTTTTGATTCTGTCTATTGCAGTGTTAAAACTACTGCAAAAGAATATGATAGTGCCCTTCAAACTGCTTCATGTCAGTAAAAACATTCTTTGTATTTATTTTTAAGATTCTTCTATGTGCCATATCTCTTTGGATGACTTGGCTATTCATGGCTCTCTATAAATTCATTTCCCTTGTTGCTCTTAGCAATGTTTCTGTTTTTGCTATCTCTCCTCATCTCTGTTCTATCAACAAATGACACAAACTTGTTAGGTTATTCCCTACTTTGTTTCTCTTGTCTTCAGTCAGTCCTGTGAGTGTCAAATTCTCTTTGACCTATTACTTCAGTATGTGCCATAGAAATTTAACTTGTCACCTTCTGATGCTATATACTTTTATTAAATGCATTAATTTTGATTTAAACATGAAATCCCAAAATTGTTACTTCACAAGAATAAAGCAAGCACAAAAACACATTTTTAAAATCCTAAGTTCATTTGCCTACATGGCTTGGTTTTGCACTCAGATTGGTTGAATGAAACCTTTTTATCAGGACTCTTTTATACTCCACCAAAAAATACTTGCTTTCTCTGCAACTAGGTTCCATGTCAAAATCTCTATTTTAAATTACTGTGATTAAGAAGACCTCATCATAAAAGTTTTTTTTTTTTTTTTCAAATTGTAACGTAAAAAGTCTTTATAGTTTCTTGACTGTCTTACAGGGTTCTTTTAAAAAAAATATATTTGCCATGATATTCACTTGGTTATGAATTTTGGCACTTGTGATAAGAGTAGATCATTTTCAAGCTCACTTGTTTGCCAATGAATTCAGAATAATGTCTACAAAGGGAGAAGCATTCCCATAAATTCTGCTTGGGTAATTTGGTTCCGGTTACCACGAAGGAATTAATTTTCCCCAAAGAACTAGAACTGACTTGTCCAGTGCTGCTTTCATGTAAATCAATGTTAGAAAACATTGCAATGATAATATATTGATTAGAAAGGCTTGTTTAAATACAAGCAATTTGAGTTTTGATATAGGATCTTAATTTCTGCTTTATTTGTAACTGCCTTTATTCTTTAAGTCTCTCTGACTTGACAATCAATATCATGATGAAAAAAAATTGAAAATGCTGATGGAATGAGAAAGAAAGAAAGATGAAAATAAAATTTGAGTAGTATATTTGTCGTAAACAGTGCATTTATTTGCTAAATGTTATGATCAGGATATGTTATTTGCCTTGAATAGTTTAAGTACAAATCTGCATTTTTGAAAATATTTCTCTTTAACATTATGATTTATTGCTTTATTTCATGTCTTAGCACTGGAGTTTTTTTTTCTCTTTTGTTTTTTAGACTGCTCAAAATTAAAATAAAAATTATAATTTTTTCCTATTCAGTTTAACTGCGGTGTTAGAACAATAGCCATGTGGTTTAAATAACAAATTAAATAAATGTTGCATATCCAATTCATTTCAACATCTTACATCTGAATTCTCTTCATAAATTCATGAACTTTTTATCTTAGCATGTATGTATAAAAAAAAAAATAGCCAGTTTGATTGGCACACCATGGGGAGCAGAATAGGAAACCACCCAGAAAAAGATGGAATGATTAAACAGACAGTTTTTCTGGTAATACAAGGCCAGGAATAACAGTCACACTTGTCATGGAAGGATTTGGAAAATGCTTTTGTTGTGTAATGGGGTGTGTGTGATTTAATACAAATAATTGAGTTTTTTTTATATATATATATATATGCATGTATCTTAAATATATTTCTGTGTAAGCATGAATATATATATATATATATATATATATATATATATATATATATATATATGCATGTATCTTAATTATATTTGCGTGTAAGCATGAATATATATATATATGCATGTATCTTAAATATATTTGCGTGTAAGCATGAATATATATATATATATATATATACATACAGATGGCAGCAAGAGCAATACCCTTTTTTGTTTACTAACTTTTATTGAACAAAAATAAATTACAGTCATTTTAGGAAGGTTTATAAGCATTGTCACATAAAAACATTATTTATGATTAACCAACTATTTAACATGTTCAAAATACTCTCTTTCATATTTAATACAATGCTGAAACCTATCAGCAACACTTCTCCAAACCATTTCTCCATTAATTTCAGAAAATTTATCAGAAATTACTTGTTTTAATTGAAATAAAAAAAGTGTGTTATATATATCTGTGATGACAATGAATACTTGTTGTCACTTTTGCAATGCTCATTGTAGTAGAGACTTTGTAATCGCAGATACAACTATAGTACACCATTGGACAATTCTGGTGTCAAATGCTTTGGAATAACATTCACACAAATAGTAATTGTTTGATAATACTCACTTGACAAGTAACCTGTATAGTGATCTTAATAGGGAAATAGTATAATGAACAGAGTATAGAATAGTGATCCATATAGTAATAGAAGATATAGTAGAAATGCGATCCACAGAGTAATAGAGGATAGAATAGAAATAGTGATCAATCTAGATGTTATGCAACTTCCTGTATATGAGTTATCTCTATGGTCACATGGTCTACTTAATTCAACTATGGGATCACCTGTGTTTGCTCACTGGGGATCTATGTTCAAGATCAAGTGTTGGCAGTGACACTGTATTCCTATATAACATATGTATAAAGAGAGAAAGAGAAGTTTTGTTCATTTTATTTAAGTAAAAAATTAAATATTATTTTTAGCATTAATATCATAAAAACAACTTATTTGTCATTTTGTTTCATCTTTTGTCATTTTTCAGAATCTCGACTTGAATTACTTTCTCACCGACATTACATGGCTTCCTTTTATCTTTTCTACAAATATTTTCATGGCAACTGTTCTGATGAGATTTTCCCCTGGGGCTCTGACTACAGGAATTTAAGCATTCTACTAGATTGGCTACTAGGTCTCACCATTTTACTGTTGAACTAGGTAAAGGGAACCACCACTTCTACTTTAACAGTTTCTTTTCTCATACTTCTCACCTGTGGAACTCTTTTTCAATTTCTTGCTCCCTGAAAACTATAATTTTCAAAAATGTAAATGCAATGTCAATTGTCATCTTCTGTCTCCTTCATTGCAGTTCCTTTTTTGTTCTTTCTTTAATCCTCAACACTAATGTTTTCTGATTCTCTTTCACTCCCTGAAACCTAGGCAGTCAATTATGTGCCATGTGTGATACACACCTAGGCGATCTTGTATCTTTTGATACATGACTGGCAAGTTTTTTCCCCGCAGTAGGTCACCATTTCTGTCGACCAGATGCCATCCAATGCTATAGAACTCAGCCTGTCCTTCTATTTACCCATAGCTGGGCGGGGAGAAGAAGAGGATTCATACCTTTCCCTTAGCACTTAAGTGAATGTAATATATTCAAATGGAATTTGAACTCAGCTCTCTGATTCCTCAATCCAATGCACTATCCATTACTCCACCATGTGTTCTATCTTGCTTGGGGTAAAACAATTAAGAAAAAAAAAACTTGTGAATTCACTAGTCTCAAATTATTTGATCTAAGTAAAGAAAAAAACAGTTTTAGGTCATTTTTGTAGTCTTTATGGAACTGATTTTTTTTTCATTAAAAAAACTGTCAAAACATTTAAAGATATTAATCGGAACATGTAATACTTAGTGAATATTACAGATGAGTAAAAATTTCCTGATTAAATTGTCACACTTTTTAACCAGTCAACAAAGAAATATTTGGCCAAGCGTTATCCTGATATAATATTACATCTTTTCTCTGAACAACTTCTGCACATTTCTCCTTAATTTCTGTCTTCAGGTGGTCCAGCTGAGAGCAACAATTACTTGAGAATATTATTTGATTCTTCAGAGGGACCTAATACTATAAACAATTGCTTTTCAATACACACATTATCATTTTCTTTGAATGAAGATCCATTTTTGGTATAGCTGGTTGGCATTTATTTCATTTATATCCCAATTTCTTGAAATCCAGTTTGCCCATCAAAATTTGTTTCAGAAGTTCAACATTTAAATAATAACTAACATAATCAAGCTGGTCCATACAATTTTCAGTAGTTGATTTGGATAGTTTGACTATCCGGTTTTGTATAACATTGATTATTCTCAAATAATATCTGTTAATCTCAACTGGCATATTTAACTACCCTTTCAACAAGGCTTAGAAAAAAACTAACTGCTTCCTCTACTGAGAAATAGGGCTTCCAAAAAAAGTGAATATCTACCAAGTAAATACTTAGAGAATCAGATATAGGTGACAAATACTTCCCCCACATGAATTAAATAAAATTGACCAATATTCATCTATCCATAAGTAAATTCATACAGAAGCAAATATAAAAAAAGATTAATTTTGATATTAAATAATCCAGAAAGGGTTTACATGTTAGAAAATAAATCAATCAATCATGGTTTACTTAATTATGAAGTCTAACAAACCACTTGTGATATCTTTGATTCTTTAGAGAACCTTCTCCATAAATATATAAATCTTTGTATAATGGAGTTGCATTTTTACTATTAAATCTGCATAGCTGTCTCAATACAGAAAATTATTTTGATTAAGTTAGATTGAACTAAATATACCTGAAGCCTTCTAAAACTCAGAAAAACATTTTAGTCACCACAGCATGTGTATAGACACATATCTAAATATTACCCAGTTTCTTGATGATAAATTAATTGATAAGATTCATCATGTAGACATTTTATGGTGTTTGTGTTTGTAGGAAAAAACCTATTAATGATTCCTAAATTAAAATAAAGTTTGATCTTATCAACTGGAAGGGATGAATTTCATTAAAAGATAATCATAATGAAAAAAAAGATTTTTTTAAAATAAATTTTAGATTTAGTTTTAAGGGTCAGCATTTGAACTTTATTGTTTTAATCAGTACAGTGTCTTCTAAAATTAATGCATGTAAGCAAATAAAATTAAAAAAATATTTGAAAAAGATTATTTTATGAATATCTGATATATTGTATTACTTGCATGGTGTGCATGAAGAAAAGAACATCTCTTATGTGTTGATTCTGAACTCCAGTGTATAATTTATCAGATTTTAAGTAACAGTTTCTTTGTAAAAATGTAGAATAATATTCTTTTTTCTGCTTAATAAATTTTACTCAATGATTTTGATGTAGAATTATTATATGAAGAGCTTTTTTTTAATCATGCTTGAAAAGAAAACAGAGAACAGAAAATGGGACACTAAAATCTAAAGGCACTTTGAGATAGAGAATTATACCTTCTTAAGCAATATCAGTCCTCCTCTCTGGCAATGAATGCTAGACAATTTCCTCACAGATGAAGAGACTTCAAGAAATAGAGATACGGTTCTACAGAAGGATGCTGAGAATACCATAATGGAACAAATGAGTAACAAGATAAATTTTAAAGAAAATGAAAACAGAAAGGACACTTGGACTTTTTACACTAATGTTCACCCTGTACACAGTCTGTGAGTCACTCCAGGTAGAGGTTACAGAGTAAGAAGCACAGTTTATGAGGATATATGGATAAGATAAGAAAGGTGAATAATTTAGTGATAAGGGAAGCATCCTATTCGGAGTTGGTTCCACAAAGTAGTAGTTCATGGGAGGAAAGAGATGGTTGAAATTTCTGCAATAATTTGAGGAAAGATTGCCTGGAAAAATTGATACTCACAAGACATAGTAAAGGCACAGAGGAAAGCAGTAACCTAACTAACATGCTTGTGTAAATGGATGGCAGAACAGTGAATAATAAAAATAGTGACCATTATTTATATTATCTGCAATTGAACTTGTGTTCTAATTGTTTTTATTATCAGACTATTTCAGCCTTTGTGCTCTCTGGCCATCTTCAGGTGTCAGTCAATCTGGGTGACCTTCAGGGAATTTTGAACTGAACACTTTATTTGTTCTTTGGAAGTAGATAGCTCACAGACCAATGTTCATGACTTTGGACATTTCATTTTTGCTAAGATTACATGGACTGAAGGTGTAAGCAACAACAAAGTTTTAGAGAAAATGGAAACATAAAAGGCACATATGCTTGACATCAGGAAGAGAGTTGAAATTTTAAAGAACATAATGAAGAAAGATGGCTTGGAAAATTTGAAACCCACAGGACATATTGAAATTAAGATAGACAGAAGAAATAGTGCATACTCTACCTAACCAACTTGTGTAAATGGATTACAGGACACTTTTTAAGAGAGATAACAAAAAAACAAAACTTACTAAAATCTACAAAGGACAGGAAATTGTGGAGAGCCATGATTGCCAGTGTCATAAAGGGACACAGCATATAGAAGAAATGTTATAGTGCATCCTGTTTGAACTGATTCTACCTTGCCCATGGATTGAAATCACAGTTACAAGGCCACCAAAGCTTTCATTCTCATGAATCTCTCATGTTCTAAATGGATACACAAATTGAATTGTGGGAGAGGACTTATATGCTAAGGACTGATAAGCTGTGAAAACTTAACAAGTAGGTAGTGTTTAAATTAGCCATGGGGATATATTCCTTTTTATAATCAAACCATTCTGCATATTTTCACTAGTAGTATGTACTGCAAGTATTGTTTATGCACTATTCACCTTCAGGATGTGGGCAATATCTGTCTGCATCTTCTTGTATTTTGTTGCAAAAGTAGCTTTTGAGACTTAAGCTTCCATACATTTCCTTTGTTCTCTAATCTATTCACACAGTCTTGTTAAATGGGTTACTCTTATATTTTTTTTTTTTACTCATCTTATCTTAACTTCTACATATCCTGCGTTACACTCCTTATGTCCTTTTTCCTCATTATACAGGGTGTGATGGGTAAATTATCGTTCTTTTATAGTTTTAATTTCATGCAAGTGTGTTGTTTGTTTTTGAACTTTTCAACTGCATATATATTAGGGAGAGTTGAGAGTTTCACCTTTGTGAAAAATAACTCGATGACGCAATTCACTCCATCAGAAATTTGGAAACGGCATGCTGTATTGCATAGCATCCAAGCTGAAATCTCCAATATGAACATATGAAGGAGTCTAATATTGATTATTAAGGTTTTTGGAGTGATCACATCTTCTCAATATATATGCCTACATCAAGTGCCTTGAGGAGGTTGTGCTGCCCTGGGTAAAGTGTGTGGGTGCTGGAAGACCCTATGTCTGACAAAAGGACTCTGCACCATGCCATACAAGCATGGCCGTCAGACTATTTTTGTGACCACATCATCCCTTACATGTGGCCACCTAACTCCTCAAACTACAACCCCCTTGATTATTAAGCATGGGGTGCAGTTCACTGGTAAACCAACAAAGCTCCTTGTAACACCAAAGTTTAATTGAATGCAAGGATTATGCCAGCATTTGTCAACTTAAGAGACTGTTTATAAGAGTTGTAAGAGATTCTGAATTTGTCTGGAAGCTGTGGTTGAAGCCAATCATGATTATGTTCAATAAATCTACTCTTTAGCATTTCAAGATATTTTTGTCTAATTTTGGTAAATATATCTGTTAAAATGAGATGTCAGTGTTATTTTCATTTTTGCATAATTTAGATGACAATTTATCCATCACACCCTATATGTTTCATAAATGTCAATTCTTTCTCATGGTAAGCATAAATTTCCTTATACTTTCCATTTTCTTTACAACTTCCTGATTATTCAAATCCTCTATCCATGATATTCTCATTGTTACAACCAGATTGCTGTTGCTTCAAGTCACTTTTTCATCTGCAAAGAGTCTTTTCAGCATCAACTACCATATTGGGGTTACACATTATATCGCAGTTTGTATTTTTTACAGCACTATTTTCTTTGTTTTCAGAGGAATTTTTCCTATTTCTTAATACTTTGTATAATTTCTGGAAGACATCTTTAGCTATTTTTAAGTTTTCTGAATATACATAATTCATGCAAGATTTTTGATCCACAAAGGAAAACAATCAGTTCTAAGAAATATAGTCAAAATATCAATATATTGTCAAAACTTGTTCAAATAATTTATAGACCAAAAATTGCAAAATTGATGCTTAATGTTTTTGAGTTACCACCAAAATTGTTTGGTTTGTTCATTGAAAAAGTAAGAAAACCAAAGGGAGAGAAGTAGAAAAATGAACAGCAATCAGAAGAGTCAATATTTACCATTGTGTTAAATAGATTCAATATTAAAATATATGGGTGCATGACTGAAAGGTTAGTTTTAGCATTCTAGCCATAATTGAGCAGAAATCAGAAAAGTACATTCTTGCATTTGTGTTAAATAGGGTCAATGCTAAAATATATAGGTGCATGCCTAAATGGTTAGAATGTTAGCATTCCACTCATAAGAGAGTAGCAATCAGAAGAGTCAATTCTTGTTACTGTGTTTTGTTTATATGGAAAATATATTCAAGCAATCTTTGTCTTTTACTACAAACATCCTGCATGCACACAGAGAATAAGTTCAGTGGATGTACAGAAACAAAAATAGTAGTACAAGTATATTTTTTTTCTCCAGTTTTATTGAACCTATACAGCATGGTGATCCTGTGAGATCAAGTAAACCTACCAGAATTTATTATTAATGATCATGATCTGAACACCATTAGATATGCAGATGATACTGTGTTGATTGCTGCCTCAGAATGAAAACTCTTAGACAAGGTAGTAATGGAAAGTTAAAATAAAAACTATGTACTGGGAGAAGTCAAAATATGCAGTTGTTATCAAAAGAGGCAGCCCAGTCAGTAATATAAAATGGGTAAAGGAATTTAAATATCTGGTTAATCTCATAATAGATTATGGAAACAGTGATACAGAAATCAAAAAGCATATCAGAATAGCAAATAATTACTTTCAAAAATTAATCAAACTTTTAAAAGATAAACTGCCCTTAGAAACAGAGTTCTGAATTGCTGTGTATTATCTAATCTCCTATATGACAGTGAATGCTGGACATTCTCCTTACAGATGAAGAAAAAACTTGAAGGAAAAGAGATGTTGTTTTGGTTTATGGCATATCAACCTCAATGGGTTATTTAATGCTGACAAAATCTTTTATTGCTGGTAATATTTTGTTTTGTCAAAAATCTTCAAAAAATGTATTGCTGGTAATATTTATTTTTTAAAAACATTGTTGGTAATATTTTTTCAAAAATGTATTGCTGGTAATAGTTTGTTTTTTTCTTTCTTCAAAACTTTATTGCTGGAAATACTTATAAGTATTTCTGGTATTAAAACCTGTTTTTACACTTTCATAGTGTTGTTACCCAAGTTTCGGGGTTAAATATTTGCCCATAGCTGGGACCCTAACAGGTGCTACCACCCCGGCTCAGGGCGGACCTGGGAACACCACCAATTAGGAGATGGTTCCATGCTCCTCAAAACCTCCTGATCAGAGTCCTTGCTGCTGGACATAGTTTATCATCCTATCCAGGACGCAGATGTAGTTTATCGCCATACTTAGGATGGGAGATGTTGTTTTGCTGATGGAAAGCAGGAATTGCATGAAAAAAGCATGAGAGCATCAAGGAAGTTTTAAGGAGAATAGGAATTGTTAGTAAACTTATATTTACAATGAGAACAAGACAGTTGAAATTTTTGGGACATAATATGAGGAAAAAGGGCTTGGAGAATTTAGAACACATATGGAATACTGAATGGAAGAGAAGGGGAAACTGAATAACTTACTTAACATACTTATGTGAACAAATAATAGAACATTGACAAATAGGAATGGTAAAATGTATAAAATCTCTTTTAGTAACAGAAGAGAAGTTGTGAAGAAAGATCATCAATAATGTCCTGAAGAGATATAGCACATAGAAGAAGATAAACAAATATCTTTGGGCTGAATGTTTCATTTTAATATGTTTTTTTAATAATTTCACCCCAAGCAAAACAATAAAGCCACTTAGCTGCATGGGGTTACTGACTGTGAGAGAATATGAGAAAAAGAAAACATTATTAAAGACAGAAAAAATGGAAATTAAAATGATAATGATTAACATTGCATTTAAATTACTGAATATAAAGGTTGACTGGTATCTATCTATATTTCTGAGATGACATATTATGTACACTATTTACATTATTCGGACTATTGTCCTCATCTTTGTTGCCATATTTATCACAATGTTTCAACTATTGTATGCTCCAGCCTTCTTCAGGTGGTTGGAATGTCAAACTGAATCCATTATTTTGCTCACTAGGGTAGACTGTTCTAGTTCCACGTGCCATGTCTAATGGATGTTATTTATCTGTTATCCCCTGTTAATTCACCTCTCCACGTTCTTCACTGCCTTAACCAGGTATTGAACTCACAACTCTTTGTGTCCTGTCACTGGATCTAACTAACACCTTTATCCTCTTAAGGACACATGGCACAGTGGTTGACTGGAAAGCAAGAAGCTGGAAGCGAGGTGCAATAGAGGAAACTGTCAGTATAGAACTTGCAGTTACAGCTAGACATTTCAAAACGTTTCGATAATGATGATTGATGATGAAGTTAATTGCCGAAGATAAGTTTCCAATGTAATTTACTAAATATTTTAGTTGATGAAGATGATAGATATATCATTACAAAGAATGGTTTTTCTGTTGCTTTTTACAAGTGTAACCAATGAAATACTAAAAGATGAAGTAAAATTGTAAAGTTATTGGGAAAAAGAACTGAACCCTTTGAATGGCCGAAACGTTGTGACAAATATGGCGACAAAGATGAGGACAATAGTCCGACTAATGTAAATACTGTACATAATACCTCATCTCAGAAATATAGACAAACTCTGAAGATATACTTGTTGAAAAAAAGGAAGACATCAGAAAGAAATATAAAAGAAAGACACTTTTGAATTAAAACAATAGTGCTGAAAGAGACGGACTTAAATTAGACTTGTTTTAGAAAGTGCTGACTTGAATAGATGTTTTGTTAAAGCTGAAAAGGGTATTGCAGAGAAAAGGAGAAGGAAAAATCTCAGTATATGCTTTTCTGAATAGCCAGAAATATATATTTTCTGTGTTCACTAAAATATTTGGGACATAGGCAGATACCTTATATGGTATAGAGAATTATCTTGGAGAAAAGACAAGGATTATATAAGATCAAAAGACAGTGAAGGGAAAAAAATATATCTGCATGAAACCGAATATTTAGTTATTTTCTTAAAGAAAGTGGATATATCTTTTGAAAAGGACAAGGTCTGTGGCTGATTCTGGCGATGAGGAGGAGGAATCTTTTAAGAGTAATTTAATACAAAAGGCTATCAAAGAGATGCATATATTTAATTACAGGAAAAGATCTATTTGAAGAAAGCTAGCATCCATGATCAATACTATGCTTTCTGGTATTCATAAAAGAGAGGAGAAAAAATACTTTGGTTACTGTAGTTTTTTTAAGGGATCTTATTTTTAAAAAATACTTCATCAGCATTAATTTGAACTAGGATATGATCATTTTTAAACTAGAATAAACTATTTGTGATCATTTTCTTAGGATCCTGTTAATGCACAGCTGTTAGAAAGGATTTATAAATACAGACAAACCTCTCATCAACGGACTAGTAGGGGGAGGGATGATCTGTTAAAGTCGATTGTCCGTAAATAGAAAAAGCTCTAATTTGTTACTAATTTGTACGTTTGTACACTTCCTTTTATAGTTTCCTTCTGCTTCAATGCCATGATGAGGGCAGAAAAATTAATATATTAATCAAGACAAAAATAATAGATTTCTCAAAGCTATTTTCTCATGCACCCATCTTTGTTTACAATTGAAAGGCTTGTCTCCGTCACCAAGTGTTCACTTTGAGAACTAATTCAACTCATTCTACTAAGCCTGCAAATTTTGAAATATATTGCTGATGGTTTGGAAGTTTTTTTTTTCCTCTAGATTTTTTATTTATTTTTTTGCATCCAAAGTTTGTTGATGGGAGGTTTGTCTGTAGTCTTTTTCTGTTTTGAGATAATACATACATGAGCCAGATAATGGTGCATTTCCAACCTCTTCCACTAGCTGTTATTCATGACAAAATAACAGCTAAGATTCCAAATGGTCTTTTTCAAGGTTAGAAGACATTGTTTACAAAAAAAATAAAAGCAATTCTTTTTAACACCACATTTTGGTCTCATGCCTGACAAAGTTAAGCTGAATATCTATAAGTCCTCACTAAAAAAAATGTGAATGATAATCAACAGACTGTGAACGAATCCTGTTGGTCTTCATGAGGACAATTCTTCTTTAAAACTTGTGGACTGGTGCAACAGAATCCCAAGCTAGTAAGTGTACCAAATAATGGAAACCTCATCAGCAAGAACTACAATGAATAGCATGTATAAATCAAAAAGATAAAATAACATAGTCAAAATGTTAACATTGTCATTATCCCAAACAAAAGTTTAGGAAGAAAGCCCTATCAATACTGGAAAGAGCAATAACAGGTAGTGGAGTTGAGGGAACTATTTTCCTGAAAAGCTTATTTAAGTGAAAGATTTTGTAAATTTCAACCAACAGAAGGACTGGCAACTCATGCAAAGAATGCAGAATGTTTCCATATAAGAAAATGGCTAATATTATCATGAGCATTTATTGTCTTTATATTCTTTTAAAACAAAACAGAACAAAAGCCTATCAGATAGTAGCTTAAAACAAAAATATGTTCCCAGTTTCACAAGGAAAATTCAGTAAATAGTAGTAATAAATACTGAATGATTTTTAAGAAAGTGCCTTATCTTCATGCAAAATTGGCAGGACAAAATTCTTTTCATAAATTAGTTGGTCAGGAAAAGTTCTTTATATATACTGCTAAAATGGAATTTAAATTCTTCTTTATATCTTATTTCGTGTGCCATTCTTCTTTATATCTTATTTCATGTGCCATTCTTCTTTATATCTTATTTCGTGTGCCATTCTTCTTTATATCTTATTTCGTGTGCCATTCTTCTTTATATCTTATTTCGTGTGCCATTCTTCTTTAAGGCATGGGTGATAATGCTTCTCCACAACTTCTTATTCTTTATAGCTCTTAATAAACTTTGTCTTTTCACTATTCCTCCACTTTCTATTCTTCCATTCATGTACACATGCATATAAAATAGGTTACTTGTTTCCCTTTGTCCTTCTAGCCTTCAGTATATCTTGTGAATGTCACTCTGAATCAATTCCAATTTCAGCAATTGAAAAGCACCAGAATTCAAATAAGTCCTGCTTGCCATAATGATAACACCAACTTCTTAACAATGACTGGGTACTTGAATGTCAGAAGAAAAAAAAAAAAAACAGACTTTGGCAAATTTATTCATAACTTCAATTTTGATGTACAATACTTCATTTCAATAATGGAAAGATATAATAAAAATTTGAATAAACAAACCTTATCAGAGGAATTTATTAAAACTGGTTTGGATGAATACACAATATATATATATATATATATATATATATATTATCATTATTTTTCCTTTTAACTATGATTACAAAAATCATGCCATGAATAATAACTTGAAACTAAATTGTAGTGCAGCATAACAAATGCTGAATGCCAGTGATAGGTGCATATATGTATAAATGAATTGACACATGCAATGTACTTGAAAAAACAAAAAAAAAATCAGATTTTGTGTATTCTATTCTTAATTTTGATCTTGAAATACATCTTATGAGGAAAGTGAAAAAAAAATATAATAAAAAACTAAATCAATCTTGTCAGTTGAATTTAACAAAATTTGTTAGGATGTGTTATTTATGCCTCAATACACCTAATTTAAATGTGTGCATATGTGTGTAAGTTTATTTATTTTCTTAATCAACTGACTTCTCAGTTTATTTTTCACTCTTTTACATCAGTTGTATTTTCTGTTGCCAAGATAACCAATATTAAGAACTCACTGTCAGTTTGCTTCCTTTTACTGTGATCATTTTTAGGGATTTACGAAAATCATTTTGCTTTGAGTGATCGTAACTGAAATGAATAATAAATTCTACTATGATAAATAGGAATGGGCATCTGTTATAAATGGAAATTTCTGATCTTCACTTAGTAAAATTTTGAACTTTGCTCAGAACAAATGAAAATGTTGACTTTGATGAGGTGATAGAAAAAAGATTGAAAGATAGGACATTTTCCCTTGACAACTCATGGCTGTTAGGGCTCATTTTGAAAAAGATTACAATAAATTTTTCACTTGTTTGAAACCCGGATAAAATAGTCATGTGTAACATTTTAAAATTTATAAAAAGCTTATTTTAGCCTTGAGTTTTAAGCTTAGAAATAAAGAAAAAACTGTTGAAACACTATATAATATCAAGTCTCCCAGTAAATGCTGAACAATTTTCTCAAAGATGAGAATACATGAGGCAACATAGTTCTACAGAAGGACATAGTGTATAATAAGGGTCAGACACATACCAATAATAATTACTCAATGTAGGCAGTAAAATATTTTGTATTTTATGCATAATAATCAGAGTAACCTTCATAATTTTGTTAGGTGCTTATTGTGCGACAAAAGGAAAATATAGCTGCAGAGCTATTTTGTTCATCGTAGGCACTGCCTACCCAGATGACATGTCCCTGCCATGTGAGCAATGAAGAAGTTTTAAAACAAATGGGAACAAAAAAAAGATACTGAGAATCAGAAACAGACCATTGAAATTTCTGGGACACATAGTGAGGAAAGAGTGCTTGGAGAATTTAACACACAGTATTGAAGTAGAAGGACCTATCTATATAGTTTGTGAAAATGGTGAGCAGAACCAGGACTGAGAGTTATAGTAAGAGGACAAACATTGTTTTGAACAACAAAGGATAGGAAGTTGTGGAGAGCTATGATTTCCAGATCCTAAAGGATCATGGCACATAAAAGAGGAAGGTTTAAGTGATTGACTGGTATCTAGAGAGATCTGCAAATCTGTTTTGAACATTGTTATACTTGTGTTTTGTCTTGTCAGCTTTTTGTCTGCTATCTAACCTTTGACCTATTAAGGTCCTGTTCTGTTTGATGTTGTACTTTATGATAGTTTTAAGATTTTTCTTCTTCATTGTTTTTTTTTTATTTTCACAAAATATTCTTTTGACAATGTAGGAAACACAAAAGACATTTCTCACCTAACTTCTGCTTTATCAGATGCAGATTGCATCTGTATGTTTCTATGAAAATGTCTTTCAAACTATTTAGATGGTATGGCTGATTTAAGAAGGAAACAAACTTGAAGCAGTCAGCTTCCTCAAGTTTATCCAGATGAGTCTGGGTAAATAGGGTATCCTTCCTGATGTTTGGCATTCCTTTCATGTAAAGATAAGTCATAACACTCTGCGAAAAACAATAAGAACAACAAAAACGTTATTTTATTGATGTTTTGATAGACTTTTTATAGTGAATGAACAACTAAAGAATTTCAAAAGGTAACAATCTACAGAGAATTATTTTGATGCTTGCTGGGTATTATTTATTGTCAAGAAGATGTTTAACCCATGAATGCTTACAAGAAAATCTTGTATTATAAAAATTAAAATGAAAAATTCAGTATTAATCATAGGTTTCTAAAAATCCTGCATTAATGATAGATTTCTCCAAATGCTGTGCTAATGTTAGGTTTTGAAAAATCCAGTGTTTAATGAGTGGTTTCTAAATATTCAGTATTAATGACAGGTATTAAAAAAGTTACGTATTAATGATAGGCTTTAAAAAACAGTATTAATTATAGGTTTCTTAAAATCCAGCATTAAAGATAGGTTTCTTGAAATCTACTATTAATGAAAGGCCTCTAAATATTCTGTAGCAGAAACAAAATGCAGGATGAGCTGCCTACCACCACTGATAATGGTACCTGCTCCTGCTGGTCAAAGGGATGATGTCTATTGTGCTGTTTCTGTAAAAAGCTAAAAAATGGCTGCCCAACCAGAACATAGCTGGTTCAAATCCTGGGACATGTGGTTTTGAAGAAATTAAATATCTACCAGCTCCATGATAAAATACTTGGGACAGTGAGCTGAACAGTGTTAGTTATGCAAATGATTTGCTTTTCTCACCATCTGCTAATGTTTAGGGATCAATATTTTTGAAAAGGGGAGTGAGCCATACTGAGCTCATGATATGACTGCCGTGAGATTCCGAAGATTTCTGTCTGAGCTTTTAGACACATATTCATTGGAGATATTCAACCAATAAGAAAAAAAACATATTCAATCTTACTGATAGTCTTATGCTGTGTTTTTTTTTGTTACTGTTGCTTCACCCAATCCAAAACCCAAGTGTCCTTCAAGGTAGAGGGTTACTAAATAACATTGCTGAAAGGGAAGAGGAAGGAGGAAGTAAGAAACGCATGCTATGAGGATATGTATAATAGTGTTGTAGAGTAGTTTTTACAGTGGAGGCTTGTATTTCAATAAGTCGGTCCTAAAACGGGTCCGACGTATAAAACATTAGGAACTTGCAATAATAATTAATGACACAGCAATCTAGTTGTGATGGTTGATACTTCAATGTCTGACAGACTCACTCAACTCCACTAAGCCCAACTGGCGACCGCTACTACTACTACTATTACTACTTATCTGTGGGAGAGTCTATTAATAATAGAATAGGTACGTTCAGGTATGACAAATAGATATCAGTTGACTCTTACTTAAAGTGACCAAGATTGTAGTTGTTAGGGGAACATCCTCTTGGGAGTTTGCTCTACAAAGTTCTGGTGAATAATCTGAGTGGATCTTTCTCCATACAAAAAAGACATGAATAAGAATGGTAAACATAGCATGGCATTTGAAGGTTCAAGCTGGTGGCCCTACGAAATGTAACTTGTCTGAATATATCTTGTAGTAATAGTGATAGAGAATTTCTTCTGTACCATAAGGGTTACAGGGTACAGAATAATTCATCACCCACAAGGCAGCATAAGTGCTTTGAACTCTGTTGAGGCTAGATAGTGAGGATTGGGTAGCACTGACCCATATATGGCCATAATACTCCATTCTTGATCTGATCCAACTCCTGTAAAAATAGAGTATAGCAGTGGGAATTAAGTATTTTCTGGAGTGATAAAAGGAACCAAACAGTGGTTAAAATTTTCAACATTCACAAAAGTAACATTTCTATGGATGAGTTTTGATCAATAAGTCAATGTTCAATCAGTTTAATTGATATGCACTATTGAATTAAGTGCCTTGCCAAAAAGATACATAATAAGGAAAAAGGGCTTGGAAAATGTGATACTCACAGGACAGATTGAAGGCAGAGAGACAGTGGAAAACAATGCATAATCTACCTAGAGAGCTTGAGTAAAGAGATGGTAGAACACATTTTAGAAGAGGTAGCAAAAAGACAAAATTTATTAAAAACTACAGGAAAGGAAATTGTGGAGAGATATGATCACCATTGTCCTGAAGGAACAAGGTACATAAGTTGATAATGTCAATATCTTAAACAGTTTACATGTTCGTTAAAAGAATATCAAAAACAGTAATGGACTGGGTCTAAAAATATTAGTCACTAGGGGACAAAATGGGCCCACCCACAATTACAATCAGTTAGTTCTGAGCAATGTATGATACACACTTAGGCAATTGTGTATCTTTTGATACATGACTGATGAGGCAGATTGTTTCCAGCAGTAGGTTGCCATTTCTTTCTGCAGACCAGTGGCCATCCTAGGCTATAAAACCTGGCCTGTCCTGCTATTTACACATAACTGCATCGGCTCAGATTCATACCTTCCTCAAGGATATTAGCATGTAAGTGAATATAATAGATTCAAATGGAATCAAACTTGGCTGTTTGATTCTATAATCAAAGTGGCTCTCAATTACGCCACTGTGCCAACTACAATACTATCATTTAATTTTCATAAAGAATAAATAAAATTTTCAAAAAATACATGTAAAAAAAGGGTAAAATTAAATTTTTTGTCAAAAAAATGTGTATTTCTTCATAATTAGATTATATATAATAATATATTTTACATGTTACTGGCAGTATATACTAAATGTAAGTACAGGTTGTAATAATTAAATTATTTTTCTTAATTTTAAATGATAATTTTAAATAGTTTAATGCACAATTTACACATTAATAGATGGTCCAAAAGCACAATTGAGCATTCTATGCAGTTCGGTATATTCAGAGCTATCATTTGTGTTCACTAGATGATTATTTGAATCTCTCAATAATTTTGCATCTCATTCATCTAACAATTTTTTTTCAATGGATAGCAACATATAAGATCCAAATTCTCCCCAGACAGAAAATTTCTTAACTTCATCTTTAAGATCGTTAGCTTTGAATGTGTGAAAATAACTTGATAAAGTTCTTATTCCTGTTTATTACTAAAACAACTGT
This sequence comes from Acanthosepion pharaonis, assembly GCA_903632075.3. Taxonomy (NCBI): domain Eukaryota; kingdom Metazoa; phylum Mollusca; class Cephalopoda; order Sepiida; family Sepiidae; genus Acanthosepion; species Acanthosepion pharaonis. Next base: position 2,926,251 of record CAHIKZ030002179.1, on the reverse strand, counting down.
GTTTTTTTCTTGATTTGATATAAGGAGTCCATTCCATCAAGGCCTATTTACCATTGGGTAATCTGACACACTGGCCAATCCACAACTGATCAAGCAAACTTAAGATACACTTGGATAAAGAATTGTCTTCAAGATTAATAGGTTGTTCTAGCAGAGATTGTATCCTAATTTAGTTTTACCTAAATACTGTTGCCTATTTACATTAGACTGTAATCTCATTTTTTTTTCTATTTGGAGATGAGCTGTTTTGCTTTTATCATACATTTGTCCAGATACTCTATCTTTGTTTTGTATTCACATCTTTCTTAGCAATTACTGATAGAGCTACAGATGGACAGAATAGGATTAAATTGGTGCAATTTCCATCCCAAAGGCTAAACTTATCACAAAATAACCAGACAGTCAATAAAAGGCTTTTAAAATCCATTAAACTATTTTTTTTAAATGTATTATTTACATAGTTTTTCTTTTTTTTCGTAAATAAAGTTTAACTTTGAATAGTGTGCATTGCAGTTCTGGTGGAGTGACTGATATTGAAGATATTATTATTTCAATAAGTGTTTCTATACAATCAAATATATTTTATAATGTTGTTGCTTAAAGGCAATCAAAGGTAGCCATTAACCTCAATGTCAGGTCATTTTCTCTTTATTGATAATTATTTTGAAATAAATAAGTACATCACATCAAATCATCATCTTTTCCTTTGTATTCCTTTGGTAAGGAGGAAGTTCTACTCAGCTTTTTACCCCTTGAAATGTCACTTTATGAATCAAACTCCCAAGAGGATGCTTTTTGACCACTACAATCTTAACCACTTTAAGTTAAAGTGCAACCAATTTCAATCCTACAAAAGGGGAGTCTTTTTTTAACTTCTTTTGTGATGTCAATAAACACTTGTTGCCACTTTTGTGATGCCAATGAATACTTCCGTAATGCTCATTGTAGTATAGACTTTGTAATCGCAGATACAATTTATAGTAATGCTACTTAACAATACTGGTGTCAGATGCCTTTGAATATCACTCGCACTAATAGTACTTGCTTGATAATACTCGCTCGAAAATATATAGTGATCCAAACAGAGATATAGTATAGGGATTAGATTAGAGAATAGTAGCCCATATAGTAATGGAGGATAGAATAGAAATAACGATCATTTAGATGTCACGCAACCTCCTACTTATACGTTTCCTCCACGGTCATGTGGTCACCTAATTCAACAATTAGATCACCTGTGTTTGCCCACTGGCGATATATGTTCAAACCCAAGTGTTGGCAGCAACTCTTTATTCCTAAATAACAACTTAATTGACAGAAATTTCCCCAAAGGGATTATATTAAATAAGATATTTCAGAGTCACATTTGACTATAGCAGCTCTGAAATCTTAGTCCTTTTTTATGTCCATATATTCAGCAAATCTCTACCTTAAGTGGCTCTTTGGCATTGTATTGAGTTAAAAAACGTGCGCAAGTGAGTTCATTACAAACAGTAATATCCACGTGTGTGGAAAAAAGTATGACTGTTTCCACTTTTTTTTTTATTAATTAAAAATAGAGTTAATTAAAAAAAGAAAAAGCACCTTTTTTTCTGACATTTATAGCCATATTGCATTGAAATACTGGTTCTTCTCCAATCACTGAAGTTAAACAATGTTGAGATTTGTCAGTACCTAGATGGTTGACATCTTTGGAATACTAGTTTCTGTAAGTTTAGATGTGTGGGTGGGGTGTGGTGGATAATGTCTTGGAATGAGAATTCTGATTACTGAGATCAAATTCTGGTTGCGTTTATTACATTTACTTATGCACAAATACCCTTGAGAAAGGTATGAATTCATCTCTTCACCCACCAGTTATGGGTTAAATAGCAGGTCAAACTGGGTCTTTTAGCCTTGGTTGGCAACCAGCCTACTGCAAAAAGTAACTTCTAGAATTTTTTTGTCAAACATGAATTGAAAAGAAATGTAATCACTGAAGGAGTTTATTCCACAAAATGGTTGTTCTAGGTAAAAAGTTGTCTGAGTAGAAGTTCATTCTGACCAAAAGAATACAAATGGAATGATTGCCTAAGTGTGTCTCATACATGGTGCCTAAGGAAAAACAAGGTATGGCAATAAAATCCTAGAATGGCTCTGTGAAAGCAAAGTTTACTGATCTAGTCATAATTAGCTGCTGGAAGTACTCTGTGTGGAGATCTGCACTTAAAGGAAACATTCTTGAAATTCATTTCTCCAGTAATAACTCTCAGTAATGTGGTCAAGTGTTTCTGGATGTTAGGAATGTTAGTAAATCATTGTCCCTTCAGGGTATTTTTCAATTTGATAAAAAATCACAGGTTAAATCCAGTGAAAAGGGTGGAATGCCCATTTTTTTCCAATGGATTTCTTAGTGAGCAAATCATAAATTCCTAATGCATCATGCAAAGGAGCATTATCGTTGTGGAGATTCTACTTGTCAGGCCATAGATCAGGTTTTTTATCTCAGAACAAATTCTTGTAACACTTTCAGCACTTCCAAATAAACATTTATGTCTGCTTTTAATGGCTTATAACACCAGTTCCCATTCAGTCACCAAAGTTAAGTGTTGAGACTGGTCAGCACTTAGATAGGGGACTGCTTGAGAATACCTGGTACTGTTAGCAATATCCTACAATTCAAAATATTTTTTGGCTTTGTATAACCCACAAAAGGTTGATAAGCTGTAAAAGACCAAGTCAACTATACTTTGCTTTTGGCTGCCTATTCTTTGTGCTAGATTGCCATGCACTTCCTTAAACAGCCTTTGCCATTTAAAAAGAAAAATGAATTTCTTTGTAGTACATTCACCATCAGCCATGATTTTTATAGATCTTATATTTCAGTAGGGCTTTTATAAATTTTCACACAAAACTTGATGTTAATCCAGGGATTCCAATTTGTTCATATATTTTCTACCAACAGTCTCATATGAACATAAGCAACTTCCTCTACTACTCAGCAATAAATGACTCATCTGGCCTGTATCTCAAGAAAGTGGAAATTGGAACATGTCCTTATTTCATCTGACTCATTACCCCAGAGACACATTAAAACTTACCGTTCATTGGAATAACGTCAGATGCCTTCCAAAAACTGAACAAAGTATTAAGAAACTCTAAAATTTCATTAGACACAAAGAAGAGATTGCTGAACTCTTTTGTAACCTTTCCTCACAAATGAACAGTGTACTGGTGGCAATGGGAATATAGTTCTCCAGAAGGATACTGAGAATATATTTTCTGCACAAAGCAGATGTTGAATGTTTGATGACCCAAACCAGACTGCATAAATCTGTTTTCTGCGCATCATCTCCATGCATACATCCACTTTAACCAAAACAAAATGTACAACATATTGACCAGTCAGAGCCACTCTCACTCAAAAAGCAAAATCTTAATTTCTAGTCAACTAAAAACTATATATACTCAAATTGAAATAGACCTGACACAGACCAGAATTTGATGTCAACATAACATACTGAGAGAGAGCTGTCACTATCAATGTCCATTTCACTTTTAATTTCACTACTAAGGCTACAGCAAATGATAGAAGTTATCAGTTTTTGTATATATGTGAATAAACTGTATACCTCTTTTGTTTGATGCTTGGATTTATGTTTGCCAAGATGGAGAAGGAATTAGACACCACAACAGTTTCTGTCTTCCATTTTACTCATTTCCACCTCTACAACAAGTTCTACAGAAGCATACTGAGAATACCAGGTATGGAGCATGTAAGCAATAAGGAAGTGTTAAAGAAAATAAAACCAAAAGTACACTTATAGCTAGAATCAGAAAGTAAGTGAAAGTTTTTTGAGGCATAATGAGGGGAATAGGTTTTGAAGAATTGGAAACTCACAGGATATATCAAATACAAAAGGGACACAGAAAGGCGCAACCAATTACTTGACATGTTTATATTAAAGGATGGAAGGATGGTAGCAACGTAAACATTACTGTGAGTGACAAAGAATAAGATGTTGGGGAGTGTCAAGTCTTAAAGAGGCAGTATAAAAAAGAAGTTAAGTCTGTTTGATTTGCTTGAATAACACTTTTTAAAAAAATGTGTTGATTATAAATTTTTTAAACTGAAGATAAAATATTAGTGAGAGAATATGCCATAACACTGTTTATTTTTTCAGTATATATATATATTTTCAATATATATATATATATATATATATATATATATATATATATATATATTTGCAATATTTTAAAAGAAAATGTTCAGAAATTGATGGGTTATTCAGTTAAAATTTTACTGGTAAATTTATTGAAAAATTTTGTTCAAAACAGGGCAATTATATTGAGATTTTAAGAAATGATGTAGACACTTTTATATTATACAATTTTTTTTTTAATCATTCAGATATGTATTATTTCTCAAAGTTTATCACACATGCACACAATAATATAATATGAATGAAACTATAACTTTAACATTTATTTTATTTGTTGTTTATATTATCATTTCAGTCTTTTTAGTACAATATAAATGACGTGTCTTAATTTTAAGAATATAATTTTAAGTTATAATTTTATTTTTAGTTTAAACCTTTTCTCTTTTTTTTTTATAAATTAAAAAAATAGATATTTATGTTTTTATGTGTTTGTTGAAACTTAATCAGAATTCTGATTTTCTCTTTTAGTCTATGAAATGAATAATGCAAAGTAATAGGTGTTTTTTTTATAGAAGTAGATAAGGGAAAGAGTAAATAATTTTGAAAAATGCTCTCCTTTTATACACACACACACACACACACACACACACACAAACACACAAAAATTTACATTTTCCCATAAAAATATTTACATGATGAATACCCAAGATACATTCCCCACCACTTATATATAGATATATATGGGCTGTAATATTATATTTTATACTAAGAATTTGTGGACAAATGTTTTGGGTAATCATCTAGAAAATATTTTAATGTGTAAATATCCTTTTCTGCTTATTTTTTATTCCCATAATTTTCTACTGATCCCTTCTGTGCTTTTGGAGAATTTTTTGCTTTTACAGTATTATTTTCTAATTATTTAATAAAATTCTATTATTGACAAGTGAGAAAACATTCATGAAAGCATAACGTTTTGAAAAAAATCGGCAAAATGCATAGTCGAATATTTTTGAAACATTATACTTCCATGAATGTTTTTACAATTGTCAGTAATTTATAACTCTGTCAGGATCATATACCCAAATATATAACATACTGTCAACATGAAGAACACATGGATAAAGAAACAAATCTTTCATTTATTTTCTACCTGTTTTAAAGGATTCTATCTTTCAAATTGGATGCTTTAAAGCAAAGAAGATAAAATGTTAAAAGGCTTTTTTAAAAGTCAGTCATTTTCTTTCTCTTTTTTAGTCATGAGCTACACCAGCTTGGGAAAAATATAAGATTTTCATTATTTTAAGCATACACAAATGCATACACACAAAACTCATTTCTTCGCCTTTGATCTGATGAAGCCTATTTGGCAAAATACATAATGTTTTTCGAAACATACTTTCATGAATATTTTTCTAATTGTCAATAATTTATAACTCTGTTAGGATCATATACCCAAACTTATAACATAAAATTCTATGTCATTTAATATTAGAAAATGATTCAATGATTAGGCATAGATATATTTGTATTCATGATCTGACTTCTCACAGTAGAACTAATGTCAAAACTGATTTTTTTCATCATTTAGGGGTTAAAAAATATTTTGTTTTATATACTATCAAGCTTCTCATAAAGTCTTCTTCATAATTCACAAATGATTTATGGATAATGGTGATAGTGATCTACCATCAATCAGAGAAATCTGACCAGACAAAAGATCATTGATATAAATGTGGCTGTAAAAATGGTGAACAGAAGAGACAAGGCATTAATTGTGAGAAAAAGTAAAGTATTTTTTTCAACATTCACAATCAATAAAATAAACTTGAATGAATACTGATATTAATACAATACAGTTCAAAATGTATCTTCATACATTACAGTTCAGAAGTACATTTTGCAATGAAAGTATTTTTAACTTAGTCCCATGAATAACAATGTATGAGTGTAGATATTGAGTTAATATGTAAGTTCATTTTTTATTTTTACATTACGGTTCCCCTGTACAAGGTTTGGGGGCAACACAAGGTAGAAGGTTACAAATAGGAAGGGAAGTTAAGGGTTAACCCTAGTCTTGAACAGATTAGGATTATAGTAATTGAGGAAATATCCTCTTGCAAGTCAGTTCCACAGAGTGGTGGTTCATGGTGAGATGTTCGAGTGGAACATACTTCTCACTAATGGAATATGGAGAGAATGTGGGTGGTTTGCTACTATGTAAGTGGCATGGCATGTCCTTGCTGTGAAGGTTTGACTGGTGGGACTAGGGAATGTAATTTGTATGAGCATTTTCTGTGGCAGTAGTGATAGAGCTGCAAGAAGCTTGTTACATCCTGCCTGTGGGAAAGAGAGGTTGTAGTTCATATTGGAATGTTGGTTTCAATCTCAAGTAATGTTTGCTAAAACTCACCCTTTCTCAAATGTATAGACAAATCTTTCAGATGAATCCTGGGATTTTTTCTAGCCAATAAAAATGGATAATTCTTGGTCTTAACCCACATATTTTTTTGCCTTGAATTCATAATGTTATAATCATTTGACTGTATCCCTTTTGTGTGTAAACACTACTTCTATTTTGTGAATTTTTTACTTTGTGATTGTCTTACAGTTTACTCTGCCTTGCATTACATTGTCTTAACTTATATTATTTTGCACTTTTCTTCTTCTTCCTCTTTTTATTGTTATTGTGAATTTTGTCAGATATATTTAACCATGCCTGCTTCTTCAACAAGATAAATATAGTAAATGAAACTTACCATGTTATTATAAAGTTGAATTGATTTTTGTCTTTTTGTAGAACATTGATTCAGCATTGCTTAAAGCTTGGCTAATGAATGAATGTTACTTTATGAAATTTGAGTAATCATATTTAAAAGAGATATTGTCTCTACTAATTACTAAAGTTTTCACTGACTATTCAGTATCCATATAATTTAAGTGAATCAGATCAGCCATTCACTGATTGGTCATATTGGTTATATTGCAATTACACTGTAAAAACTAACTTCAAGTTATTAACATGAAACAACTGTTTTCGTAAGTTTTGGTGTTTTATAAACATACTTCTTAGAAAAAAGTTATTTTAATTTATACTTTATTCAATGCTTAAGATGTGTATATATGTTGGGTTGGTGCATAATTATCAGGCGTTTTTTAAACAATATTTATTATAAAAAAAGAAACGCAACAATTCAGCAATAATATTTTTAAATGATTATTCCAGAGCGTATGATTATCAACATGCATTTTCATAAACAGAAAATAAGATAATGTTTTTATTAAAAAATTAAACAAAACAGCAATTTTTATCAACAAATAACTCACCTACAAAAACACCTGATAATTATTGTTTGGTATCAGGACAGTAATCCCCCTATAATACATGTGTGGTGGTGATGTACTAATGATAAGTTGACCTTGTCTGAATGTAATTTATTTATATATATAGGAATAAAGTGTCACTGCCGACATTGTAGTTTGAACATAGATCACCAATGAGTAAACATAGGTGATCCCTTTTTTGAATTAAGTTGATCATGTGATCATAAAGAAAACACATAAAGAGAGAGTATCGTGATCTCTAAATGATCACCATTCCTCGTTTATTCTCTATTACTGTTCTGATTGTTATTTCTAGTTTATCCTCTATAACTATATGGACAGCTATTCTTTACACTATTTACTATACTATTCCATTATTCAGATCCCTATATTAGTGCGAGTGATATTTGAAGGCATCTGACACCAGCATTGTTCAACAGCATACTATAGTTGTATTTGTGATTACACAGTCTCTCTACTACAATGAGGATTACCAAAGTGGCAACAAGTGTTTGTTGACATTAAAAAATAATTTTGTTTGGGAGTTAAAAAGATATCATAAGCCCCACAACAGAAATTACAAACAAGTCATACAAGAAACCACGATAAGCATGAACAAAACAGAAAAAATGCTTTAGCAAACATTTCAGAGAAATGTTTGTATATTTAATTTTTCTTGCTGCCAGATGTAGTTTATCATCATGCCCAGGATGATCTTATTTTGCTTTCATACTTATGCATTGTCAAGTACTAAGTGTTAGAGTTTATTTGATGATTTATTTGTTGCTATCACTATACATATTCTATTAAACAAGACTGACAAAGTACTTTTTATCATGTTTTTTTTATGCATACAAGTGTTTTATTTTTTGGACTTAATGAAAGTAAAAACTGTTCAAGATTTGTTGATTCTGAGTGCTTTCAGCTAAGCTGGTAGACATTTTTATGGAGTTTTTGTTTATATATAGCATATAGCGAAAGAAATAATGAATTTTTTATTTAATAAATTAATAGATTAATTAATCTAACATATATTTATGATTTTAAACATTATTTTAATAATGGATTTTTTATTTAATAAATTAATAGATTAATTAATCTAACATATATTTATGATTTTAAACATTATTTTTAATGGATACACATGCTTGAATAGACAGTCCAATTATTTTTTTATTTTCTTCTACTGGCCAGAGAGCATATTTTCCTTTAATAAGATTTCTTGAATATTCAGACTGGTAGAAAAAATAAAATAAAAATTTTCAAAAAAAGTTTATACTGAAATATGGGTATCCACTAAAAACAACATTTAAAGTGATAAAAATAACACACACACACACACACACACACATATACATATATATATAATAAAGAAAAATTAAGTATATTGGAAATATATCAGTGGGGAATTAAATGAAATATACATACATTCTTTTTATCCCACTTGAAATAAACCTGAAAGGAACTTTTTAGTATGAATACAACAGGACATAATTTCCAATCACTGGTTTAAAAGATTTTTGGTCTGGTACTTTTATTATAGCTAATTTATCTTGTTGATAAAGGTTGCAGATATGATTGTTGTAAGATTTTGCTTTTTTTAAAACTTTTCCAGTTTATAATCTGATCTTTTTTATTTTCTACTTTAATTTCCATACATGGTTGGCTAGTTTAGTAGAATATCTAAGGCTTTCTAACTTAAAAGACAACTTATTATTGTACTACCTCCTTTTAAAGTTACCCTCAATACGCCCTATGTATATTTTTTTCTGGTCATTTGTATCTATTACTTCTGCTTTAAAAATTACTGCTTCAGTTTTGCAAACTCCATCTAATGTACATTTGCTTTTATTTCTACAATTGCATATTTCACTGTTAACAATGTTTTGCTTCACATTAGTTTTGAAATTTCTGGCATTTTGTCTTTTTATTGTGCTTTCTAAATTTCTAGTACAGCTGTAGCTTAATTTAACCATGTTTTTATTAAATATTTTATGTAATTCAGAATTAATGCGGAAGTGTTTATTAAGTAATTTGAAAAATATTTTCCCTATTTTACACTTGACCTTTTAGTTAACAGTGGGATTAAACCAAATAACATTTTTACTTTTTCACAAATCTTTTTTTTATTTGTTGCTTTGAGGTTTAAATTTCAGTTTGGTTTTATGCCCCCTCTTCTTTTAAAGCCCTTTCATATTCTTTCTTTTTAACTTTGATAATTATTTTACTGGAGGAATTTCTAGATGAACTGGACTTTATTCTTTTGGGGATTTCCTTTATTATACTCACAGGGTGGTTGGATCTGAGATTCATGTATTTTAATTTTGTGTTGGGTTTCATGAATGAGGAGACACTGCCAGTTTTTAAAGAATATAGCGTTGATAAATTTTTATTTTTTAAAAATAAAGTGTGAGGAAATCAAATAACCGAAATTACCTGAAAGGTTTATACTGAAAGGTTGAAACCAAGGTAGTGAAATAGGCTGATTTCTTAATTTTATATATATATTTTATGGGATCTTACCCATAATAATAATAATAATGGACTATTCCATACTGGTCGAGACTACATTGTTCTCTCTACTAAACCTGATTGTCCATACTAACACTTCTACTTCTCTGTGTTATTCCATGCCTGTGTTCAAGTTATTCTTTATTGGTTCTACCTTGGACTATCACCGTGGTACAAGGAACCGGACCATAACAATATATATAAATATAGGACATCAGTTGATTTATATAAAAACATTCCCAACCAAACAATGTCTACTAGACATATATACAGGCATACATTTGAATCCCATATAGACAAACTAAATTTATTATATGCTTACAGAGACAAAGAAATATTTACATTTTTTTCAATTAGGCTTGGAATTCATGAATTTCTTTGAACTTTGAATGGAAACGTTGTCACTCCTCGAATTTGAAATGCCATAAATTAAAACAACAAGTTTATTTAACAAGTTGAATGCCTGTGAAACATGATTAACCAATCAAAATCAGACAACACAAAAGTAAAAATACAGAATTTCATCTTTTTCTCCAGATATAATTCTCTGATGAAGCTTTAAAAAAAGTGAAACATGTTTGATTAATGAACATTTCCTATTTGTTCTGTATCTTATCATTCTCTGAGATTCCAATCCATATTTGATCCGAATTCATATAAGGAATTTCATTTAATTTTATCACCCCTAAAATTTTAAATAATAAATGATTCTGTAGAAAGCATGGCTTATCTTTTTAATTGCTTCATTACTGCCTCTCAAAAGAAGAGCTATAAAAATGTTAATTTAAATCTTATATAAGTTTGCAAACAGAAGCATGTATTTGTACGGATGAGATATGTTTAAGTTTGGCTCTGAACAGTAATTGTAAACATAAAATCAAAACATTCAGTCATATTCTTTATGTTTTCTGTGACACAAAAGCTGCATTCTGAAGAGAAAAAAAGTGTTTGTGATTTCCTTCATTTTTATTCCTTTTTTTTTTTTTTTTTTTTTTTTAAATATCAATCCAAGGTGTTTTTATCCTTTTTTTATTTCATTGTTTTTGCTTCAAACTGGAAAGTTTTTCACTTTGGGTTTCACTTTTCTTTTTTCTTATATTTTGATATCAATATTTCTCTTCAGATCTTATTGATTCAGTGTTTATAATTTCATTTCTGATTATTGTCATTGTATGTGATCAAAAGATAGATACAAGATGGTTTCCATGTTTAGCCATCATCTTAGTACAGTGTATATTGGAAAGACAAAAGGAAGACTAAATAAAAATTGAATAGTAATAATAAAGTTGTAAATCATCAAGAATAAATATAATAATGAAGAAATCCATTTTTGTAGTCTGAAATTAGGGACAAAGAAAAGGAAATCTCCATACAAAGAAATCAGAAAATTTTTTTTAAAAGAATAAGACTGAGGCAAAATAAAACAAAGACAATATAAAGTAGTACTTAAAAAGTAAAAAAAAGGAAATATTAAAGACATACAAGACTGACAAGAAGAGTTAAACACAAAAAGAAAGATACTTTATTTTAAACTTTAATCCATTTTTTGGGCTCATGGCTGGTATGACATGATTACAGTAATGGGGATTTATAATCACCAAATTTTTTATTAGATGCTCTATACTTTCAACCTTGTGCCACAGCTAATCTATACTTAGTAAATCAAGTGCACTCCAATGTGTTGTAATGGTTAGCAAACTTGTTTTGCTAGATCCATTAAAACTGCAAAGTGAATTTGATCCTCACTGAGTGCTCCATACTTTTTGCCTTGTGCCACATCTAATCTATACTTCGTAAATCTCTATAATCACCAATTTTTTTTTTCCATATCATGTTGAACCCTATATGTACATCCTCAGAAAAGAATTAGGTCTGTATCATCACGGGGCATTGTAACCAATTTTATCAATGCTGTTTTCCTGCTTTAGTCTTATAAATTAATATTTTTGTATTATTTCAGCCTATTGTTTTCATCTTGGTTGATTTAGATGTTATTATAGAGACAAAATTTCAACCAAGCACCCTCTGGTCATCATCAGCATTAAATTGTCTGTTTAAATACAAGATGTTATTTTGGAAAAAACATTAAATTTTTGCATTAAATGACCCAATGTATTGATATATCATAAATCAAACAAACAGACTAAGCTTATTCTCAACTTCTATAACTCTAAAATTATATTAAATATTGTTGTAACCTCGGGAAGGTTACTGAATAGAATAATCACACAAAGTTTGGTAATGAAGGATAATATTTAGGACAAGAACAACACATAAGATTCACCAGTGGCATGCAGAAGACGTAGTCAACTGCTAGAAGTGAGTCAAGTGAATTCCACAATGAATCCCCAACTACAGACCACAGACCAACACATACAGTAGTCACTACTATATTTATGGGAATGGGGGCATACACATTATCGTCTGTAGGTATACTACAACAAATATAAAAGCTGAAGATTTGAGGAAGGCAAATTAACAAATTATAGAAGTAGAATATAAAAAGGAAAATTGACATAAGTACAAGTTATTGGAATAGGTGTTGTTGAATACAATAATTTTTAGAGAAATAAAGTAATGGGATTAGTAAAAAAGTATTTATAATTGAAAGAAATATGATCTTCCTACCATGTTTTAAACATTTATACCTTATAACAAATATAGCTGCTAAATGTCATTCATAGAAGAGAAATTACATTCTCTAAACAGTTGAATAAATAAGTTTCTCCATTTGATAGCAGAACATTACTCAAAAAATAGTCATTAACAACATTGTAAATAATAAGCTATTCAGTTTATTCCTGTTATTTTTTACAATCAGATTTCAAGTTCTATGTTCCTTTTAATAACAGTAAAAATAAGAATTGATCCTCATTTTACTGTTGTAGCCATATCTTCTACTTTCAGACTAGATTTATTCTGTAGAACACACCACATTGTCTGATCAGTTGTTCAACAAATTCCTCAAATTATTCCTGTCATGGAACACACAGACTATCTGAAAAGTAGAATGAAACAATATATAAACTCATGGAAAATACTTGATTACTAGATAATAATGCAATAAATTTATATGCATAAAGATTCTATTAAAAATTACACTGGGTACCAAAATCTGGCCTTATATATATATATATATATATATATATATAGTCATCCTGAGACAGACTGTTTTGCTGTATCACAGCTCTTCAGTGTGGCTAGACACACAGTTACTTCAAGCCAAGATCAAAACTCAACCAATTTGACATGAGTTGGAGACTCTTACCCTTAGGCTCTTGATGCATGCTATGGAGAAAGGGAATTTTTAATGCATTATATACATTATATAAGCATTATCAATTGCCAGAGTACTCTCTTCATTACGAAGTGCTTAGCATTATATTGTCAGCAACTGGTAAATACCCTTTCTTCAAAAGTGCTCAACCAACAAACAGGAGCATGTATAGTCATCCATAGACAGACTGTCTTGCTATATAACAGCTCTTCAGTGTGGCTAGACATGTTATTGCTTCAAGCAATATATATATATATATATATATATATATATGTACCCAAGTATATAATTGGTATATACGGAATGAATTCCAATAACCAACAATTACTATTCTTAAAAGAGTGCTCAATACAAAGTAGAGCAGATATAATTATTATTTATAAAAAAATTATAACATAAGTATGTTATAAAATCACTACAAAAATAGCCATTTTGTTTCAACACCCTCGGATTGAGTGATTTTATAACATACTTATGTTATAATTTTTTTATAAATAATAATTATATATATACATATCCCGAAAATTGCTTTGCTATGATCAAAGGTTTTATGGTTGAGAATTTGGGATTTGAATTTCTGCTCAGACTGAGATGTTTATTGTTGGTTTAGAATTAGGTTCTGTAATACTTAATGTCTTTTCCAATTAGGTTATGTTTCTTCTAATTCCTTGATGTTTTTTTCTTCCCTTGCACATATGTTGATCTGGGTTTTTGTTTCTTTTGACATATATACAAAATTGGACACTGTGGTCAACACTGAGAGATAACAATCTGTTTCATGCACCAATGCAAACTTCATGCGCATGGTCTGAAGATTTTGTTGAAACAGCCTGTCATCACTTGGTATTGACCACAGTGTTCTCTTTTATATTTTCATACACTCTATTTAAGTGATAAAATATATGCAGTCCCTTCCAAAACCCTTGGAATGACAAGGCTAGTTACTTCATTTTTATTGTTGACTGAAGACATTTGGGTTTAAGATCAAAAGATGAATATGAGTCAAGAGTTCAGTGTTTCAGCTTTTATTTCATGGTATTTACATTTAAACATGTTAAACAAATTAAGACATACCACCTTTTGTTTGAACCCACCAATTTTTTAAGTGAGCAAAATTATTGAAACACAATACTGACAAGTGTTCCTTGTTGCCTTTAGATTGTTTTAACAGTAAATAACTCTGAATGATTACTCTTGGTTTTAGCTTTGGGTTTTACCTGCATTTCAGGTTTAAAAAGGGTAAACCAACATAAAGATGAAAGAGCTGTCTATAGGAGAAAAGCAATACATTTAGAAGCTGTGAAAAGAAAGAGAATTGATCAGAGCCATTGGACAAACATTTGGCATAACCAACACAACAATTTGGAATGTCCTGCAAAAGAAAGAAACTACTGGTGTACTGAGCAACAGACATAAAACAGATTAACCAAAACAAACAACATCATTTGATGACAGAAACATTGTGAGAGCTGTGAGGAAAAAACCCCAAACAGTTGAATGAGTCTTATGTTGATTAAAAAGGTACGGCATCTCAAAAAAATCACACTTATCGTTCTGATAAGAAACGAACTCCCAAATTTGTTGGTGTGGGCCCCAGACTCAACACAGAAGCTTACATCAAATACCTTGATGAGGTAATGCTGCCCTGAATCAAAATGGTGTCTCCTGGAAGACCTCATGTCTGGCAACAGGACTCTGCATCATGCCACACAAGGAGGAGACCCAGTCATGGCTGTCAGACAATGTCTATGACTACATTACCCCTTACATCTGTCAAACTAACTCCCTAGACTGCAAACCCTTGATTATTATGTGTAGTGTTTAGTTGAGTGAGAGACCAACAAAATTCCTTGTAACACCAAAGTTGAACTGATAGTAAAGATTATGGCAGCATTCACCAGCTTAAAGAAGGAGACCATCCAGAAGAGTTGCAGGAAATTCAAAAGTCATTTGGAGGCCATAGTTGAAACCAATGACGATTTTATTGAATAAATTTACTCTTTAGTATTTCAAGATATTTTTGGTTAATTTTGATAAATATATCTATAAAAATGAGATGTTTGTTTTATCTTAATTTTTGCTTAATTTAGATAACAGTTTAGACATAGCACCCTGTGCATATATATATATATATATATATATATATATATATAAAATCATTAAAATGACCTAACAGGTGACAAAAAGTAAGTTTATTAATCACACACACACATATATATATATTGTTGTCTCACCTAGAATTTTAAAATGTCTTTTTTTCTAATTAAAAAAAGAATATTTATCTTTTTTATTTTCTAATAAAAGTCATGCCATTTTAATTTTCTTCAGCCAGGATAAACTGTGAGTTTCATAATTTTGGTGAATATATCTGTTAAAATGAGATGTCAGTGTTGTTTTAATTTTTGTGTAATTTAGGCGACAATTTATCCATCGCACCCTATATATATATATATATATATATATATATATATATATATATATATATATAAAAAAAAAAACTACCAGACAGTAAAAAATAAATTTATTAATCACACACACACACACACATATATATATATATATATATATATATATATATATATATATATATATATATATATATAAATTTTTTTTTAAAAAAGAAAAATATTTCCTTTTTTTATTTTCTAATAAAAGCCATGTCATTTTATTTTCCTTCTACCAAGATAAACATTCAAAACTGCAATTTTTATAATCTTGAACCTTTTCAGCTCAAATATTTTGTAAAATTTTCAGATTAGATTGGAATTAAATTTCAGAGGACAATTATTATCCAAAATTGTTTTTCTACTTATCCTCATAATCATCATCATAATTTCCATTAAATCACTTTTGAAATAATCATCACTATGACTAATACTTGAAAGGTATAATGAAAATCATCTCCATTATTATAATAACCAGCTTTCATTTTCTGTGCTTCTACCATTGTTTTGTATTTACAATGTTTTAGCTGAAGTCTTTGGGACCAGATGCATGTAGGTGTCATATGCAGGATGGACAATGAAGTTGGTTTTCATACACAGTGAAATCTGCAGATCATTTTCAAAATGAAAAAATTAACAAATGTGAATATATTCACAAGTATCATAAATATGGCTGACGAGACCTCGGAAAACAGCTTGATAGTTTGAGTTGAACCAAACTTATCTTGAATTAATAACATCCACTTTACTCTCGAAGGCATAGCAGAGTACAATAGAAGTAAATTCATGTTTGATGCCATCCTAACACTTGGTGTGCCAATGCTATCCATGGAAAGAAATGTTCAGTTTGGGGAATTTTTTTGTTTTCAGTATCTTGGATAAGATATTGTTTACACATATATCAAAATACTTGAGGCACTATCCAAAAGTTGCAGCAATATAAAGAGTATGCATGAGTGAAATATAGAATGGACTTTTGTCTGTAGCTTTTGTGAGTATTAACTTTTGGCTTGCTGTATACACGCCACACCCAATGGGACTAAACGGAAACTTTTTGGTAGCATCTGCTAACATTTTTATGATTCTATATAACAACATTTGTATTTGAATGAAAGTTTTTTTTCACTTCTATCATTACCAATATTGAGTAAATAGTTTAATATTTTCTTAAAGAATCTACTGTGCTACTTTTTAGACACACACTAAATAACAGGAAATATCTTAACAAAGAACACATGAAGAATTATTTTATAATGTATCACTTGCTAAAAGATGACCTTCTGAAAAAAAATACCTGAAAAGCTGATGAAGAACAGATATATAATAATAATACTTTTGAGCATTTTTCATAGCATCTCTGAAGAAGGATTTTCCACTTCTACGTCGTCACTGGCATCTCAGTTTTGGAAGACCATTGATATTTCATACATGAGAATTGGATTCTTATGCCACACCACATTTGGTTGCAAAATCCAATGTGTGAAATACAGACATGACCACAGATGTTACATGTATTGGTCTGCTTCAATGATGCTGATTTAAATGGTGGTGCCTTCCCACTGTTTGTACATCCTCCTTGTTTTCATAGCTTCCCTGTACTGAGCCAAGATAGTTTCATAAGCCAATGTACCCCCTGATAAATTTGGCATTTACTGAACTTGTCCTACATTATTCTACTTTTAAAAAACTTGCTACAGTCTCAAAATTTTACTTTCAAACATTAGCCATGTTAAATATTTTCCATCAGAAAATTATATCTTTCAATTTCACTTTTGACAAAAGGAATTGCGAAGGCAAATATTTTAGACACCAAGTGAGAAAAGAAAATTAAATTAGAATCATCTTAGATAAGATCTGAAAAAATATTCCAAAACTTGATGTTTTCTGACATTCAATAAATTTAGTGAAAAAGCAAACAATATGTAATGTTAAATTCCCTGAAATGTTTGAATGTGATATTTTCTTTTCATATGAGGGTGAAAAAGCAAGTCTGTGATATGTTTTATTTGATATATATATTTGTTACATTTATTGTTACTAATAACTTCAAACATTTTTTTTTATTTATTTTTTTACTGAATTTTATATTCAGTTTTTCTTTCTTTCTCTTTAATTTTATTTTCTGTTTTAATCTCATGTCAAATTTCACTAAGTTTAAAATCTTCCTCATGATCTTTTTGCTAATATTTTTCTAGAATTATTTATCCTAATAAATTCTGAATTTAATTTGCAAAGTACTTACATTTACTTCTCTCATAAACACACACTATTTTAAATCATTGTAATACTTTAATTGGAAAATCCATCATTCACACACATATGTATTAATGAATATCGGATTCTATAAGCTTAAAAATGGAATAAGAGTGTCAATTTATTCTTAAGATTCAAAAAGTAACTTTGTAAAGATATCTTTTTTGGTTTCAAACTTAATTTCTTTTAATTTAAACAATTTTCTGTCTGAGTTTCTCAGATAACCAGTGATCATTATTTATATTACTTACAATTGGACTAATGTTCTAATCTTCGTTTTTATTATCGCAGTTTCAGCCATTGTGTCTTCTGTCCTTTTTCAGATGTCGTTTAATCTAGATCTTCAGGGAGTTTTGAAGTGAACGTTTTATTTTTCCTACAGAGTTAGATGATTATTAGTCCACTGATCATGACTACAGACATTTCATTTTGTTCTTATGCTGAGATTACATGGACAGAACATGTGACCAATGATAAAGTTTAAGAGAAAATGAAAACAAAAAAGACACTTAGAAAGAGACAGTTGAAATTTCAAGGCACACAATGAGGAAAGAGGGCTTGGAAAATTTTATATTCACAGGACATATTGAAGTCAATCTAGTAGCACATTTGAATTCATGTAGTTGAGGAACAGGGGGAAAAAGCTCATCAGAACAGTTGGCATGAAAATATTTGTAGAAAAGACAGAGGGAAGTCATGTTATGTCAGTGAGAAAGTAACTGAAGTCAAGATGCCAGGTCAGGATGGATAACATTACAGACCTTTCTTTGGATTTTGTCAAGAATCTTAGGATGTATAATAAAAGCACCAGACATGATATGGTAGCAGGATTCAACATACAATCAAATGATAGATTCTTAAATGTGCAGGATTGACTGACAAGAAAAATTTCCTAGCACCACACAGTAAACTAATTTTCCTTGCAGTAGATATAACAATTGATTTGATATAGTCACTGCACTTCATGTCAGTGGAAAACATGAGGCTAAGAAGGTGTACAGTGTTGCTCTCCTGGAGTTTAGCATCAGCCATGGTGATGGCGAGCCAAAAAGGTTCTCTGTAGTAGTTAAATAAGAGCAGTTTTCTTTTGGAGGCATTAAAAGTCATTTCTTGCCCCAGTTAACCACTGATTTGAGGTTCTTTTCAAGGGCAGCAGCCAGGGTTACTTTGTCAAATCAGTTGGATTTTCTACTAAGACAAGAGTAAATGACTTCTTGAAAACTTCCTTGTTGCTTCCATGGTATTCTTAGCTTCTTTGTTTAGAACCACATCTCAAATGCATTAAGTTTTCTCTTCACCTGTGAGAAGATTGTATAAGAGGATTAAATAGCATTTCAGCACTATTATCTTTGTTTCTCATGAAATTTTCCTCATTGAACCTTCAGAGTTTGTCACATTTTCTATCATCACGTAGGACACTATCCAGACAATTTCTGCAGATGTTCATGCTCCTTAACAATTTAGAAAATGGTTGGAGAAATGAAACGGTCATTCTCATTATGAGTAATAACACAAAAATTGTTCTTCTCATACATCAAAACAGCCCTTTATTTTCTGAAGTTCATTCTGTGATACAATGATTCTAATATATGCATGCAGTGCTTTGTCTATATCTCACTAGACATTCTGACAGTTTTATATTATGGTGGGACTGGAGGCCACAGTTATCTGATTTAGCACCCAAATCACCACGACTACAATTTCTCTATTGTCAAAGCAGAAATTTATTCAATATAGTATATTACCAATTTTGTGTGTGTGTATATGAAAACAAACAAACAAACACATATATGTATATAGAATTCCTTTCAAGTTTGTTGCATAATCAATATGCTGTCTTAATTCATGTCCTTTTACTGTTCTCTCTCCTTAATAATGTTTTCTTTTTCTCATATTCTCTCACACTCAGTAACCTTTGAATCTTAGCGACTTTATTGTTTTGCTTAGGGTGAAATGATTATAAAAATAATCGCTTTCTGTAACTAAGGTTTGCTTAGTGTGGCAATGGTTATATTAGCTGTTTGCTTATAAGGAAACATTTGTCATTCATTAAGCAAGAACTCTATTCTGCTTTTAATCAAAAGCATAAAATCTTATTCATAAAACAGTTTTTCAAGAAAATAAGGTTCTCAAGTCCAATCATTTTTAATGCTCTTTCCATTTTGATCGGAACTTCTCTTGTTTTTCATTTGAATTACTCAGCATCTTGATGATGTCATTTTTCTCTCTTTGAGTTACATGTACTACCTATTTTAGTTGTTTCTACTGTTGAAAGTCTTCAAATGATGTTGTTTCTGTTATTTGATACAGTTCTTTGTAGATTCGGGACTTATAAATAACATAAAACCACCCATAGGAAAGTGGCAGAGCTACACATTGTCCAGAAAACAGGGTAATACTGACCAGGCTCCATATTGGACACATGTCTATCATGCACTGATACCTTACTAAAGGGAGAGGAAACCCTGAATGCATGATACGCTATGAAAAGCACACAGTAACCAATATAATGTCAACATGTAAGAACCCGAATCTACCTCAAATCAAATAAATAACGTGAAAGAACTCTTCACCAGGATCAATCCAGATAACATTTTTAAATTCTTAAAAAAACATTCCTATTTACCAAAATCAGAGGAAATAAACTATTACTTTTTAACATAATTACAGTTTACAAATACAAAAACTAACTATAACTTTTGACACAACTATAATATGAAAAAACTTAATTTCATTATCAAATAATAAATAATACACAAATATAAAATCTCAACCCTACATACTTTGGCTTTAAATGACTCACTAGGAGTTGAAAGGCATTAAACAAATCAAACAGTTCTTTATTTGTGATATAGGTTATTGAAGGAACAAATATGTGGCTGAGCAAGCATCTGCAACAGGGATTACTTAGCTATCCTGGCAGACAGGCATACTTGGTAATGAATTCTTGGGCATTACATTACATAAATAGTGTGTGACATTTGTTTGTATCTTATGGTTTTAATGTTGTAGTTTTGTTAAGTACATATTTTTATCATCATACATCCATTTGTTTTTTATAACCTCTGCTGTATTCTCGATTCTCATGAGGCAGAATCTGCTGTAATATCCAAAAAAATCAGAATTTATTTTTGAATCCTTTTTTGTCCAGGCTGAGAATTTTTTTAGTACCCACTTGTGTGTCATATATTATTTAAATTAACATTCCTCAGAGATGAGTTCATAGATTCACATAACGATGCCTCGAGTAATACTTGGTCAAGCCGAGAATTTTTCAGCACTACGTCATGGAGAGAAAGAGCTGGATACACCACTATTTGTAAGTCTGCAAGATGCATTATATTGGAGTACATTGAATGTAGTTTAATCTTTGGTTACTTTTTTTAGAAGATAAAATGTTTTATTGGCTAGCAAACATACATTTGTACATTTTTTTTTTGTAGCTTCAAATATATTTAAACTAGATCAAGATGTCTGGTCTATATATATATATATATATATATATATATATATATATATATATATATGTATATATATATATATCAGTTTGCCTAAGTCTTTCGCAATAACAAAATTTGCTCTTTACTCTTTTATATTCACTCATTTAGTTAATTTACTGATATGATATTCTAATTTATTGTTTGAGAATTTTTAGTTTCAAATGCTACATAAATTTAACAGAGGTTTACAATCACAGTATATATTCAAAACAATAAACACAACATTTAAAATATTATATATATTGATATACTAGGTTATTTAAAAGATAAGTAATACTTAAAAGAAAAATTTCATAGTATACCGACAATAAAACCAGCTACTTTAATTAAATAGATTATTCTTTATTTATTTACATTATAAGAACTTATTATTTTTGTTATTATTGATATTATTATGACAGTATTTTCTTATGAGTAACACATATCCTTTTCTGCAACTGACACAATACATACTGGAAAAAAATAGAATTTACACACAATACTGAAAAATAAAGTAAAGGATATGTATGCATGAAAACTACATATTATTGAGTTCATGCCTTCAGTGTATTCAAATGTGTGCACATTTAAATACTGATCTGCAGAAGTGGGTTGTATCAAAAATTTTCCAGCACCCTCTAATAGATGTCAAATTGGCATACCTAGGCAGATAAGATACTTTTTTTTCTATGTTTTAACATTTTTGGAGACAAGAAGGGAATGATTTTTTGTCCATATCCCCCAAAGCATATATATGAAGTTATCCATCTCTAAATAGTCGACATTTCTGGTAACATTATAGAAAATGAATTTAATGGTATTTTAATGTTGATAAAAAAAAAGTTTCAGTTTATTATTTTGGAACTATTTAACATTGTGTTGTTTTATATTTCGTTATCTATGTTTTTGATATTTTATAAATAACATATGTACTTATCAAACAGAAAGTTGTGTACTTGCTCTGTTGATTTCACAGCGGCATATAACCGCATCAGTAGAGACATCCTTTTCTCATCAATCAGAGAATGTCTTCCAAGCTCTGACTCAACTGAATGCTTTGATCTGATAGGATGTATCACTAAACAAAGTCTTATTTTTTATGAAGACCCAAACACTGAATCATTTCAAACCTCATCAGGTGTATACCAGAGAAGAAATGAGAGTCCTGATCTGTTTAAGCTCTTCTTAGACTGTTTTACATGTATGAAAGCACAGATGGGAAGTAATGGGCATAGCTCAATTAAACATTCCATATCACAACTCAATATTGCTAATAAAAAAACTGCACTCTTGATTTTCTTCAAATGCCAATATACTGATGATGATGAGGTAGTCAATTCTGATGATATAATATTCATAGATCGCATAAGAATCATCCTGAAAAAAAATTCTTTTCCATGCATTCAAAACATGAGGACTTAAGACAAAACTTTCCAAAACAGAAACTATGATCTGAAATCAGAAAGAAATCATTGATGGCACATACCTTGAATTCATCATAAAAATTCAGCATGGGAAATTAATAAATACTTTGTTGCATAAATCCCTTATAAGTAATTCAGTATAGGCAATAAGGAAATTGAACATGGAATAGTTTATGCTTGGGGTATTTTTCCCAAACTATGAGATGTTACAAGTTTAAAATGTTAACCTGAAAACTTTAGTCTTGCTCTTAACTGAGCTTATTAGATCTGTACTTTTGTATAGATATCATGCATGTCTTTCAAAAATGTCTGAACTATTATCTATACAGAACATATTTCTCAGATTAAGGATTAAAAATTGAATGAATTGCTTTGTTTTAAAGAAGTCACCCACTTCATCAGATCTTTTAGACTGGCACTACAGAATCCCAAAGAACTATCAAATAACAAAACCACTTCACTTGAATACTTCCAAAAGCAGCAACAACAAAAATGAATAGCACATGAAACTAGAAGAGAAAATGAAGTTATAATCATGGTGTTCGATTAAAGTATTAAAAATGGCTACAAACAAATGAATCCTTTAGGCCTTAAACAAGACAATTCTTCATCAGATCCTATAAAATGGTACTACGGAATCCCAAAGATATTTTATCAAGTAACAAAAAAGAAATCAAAAATCACTTGTAGATTTCTAAAAGCCACAATTAAAATGTGTAGCATAGTTAACTAGAAGGGAAAATACTGATGTAATCAATATGTTGACAATCTACACTACCTTAAACAAATAGCTTGCTAGGAACTCCAAACTGTATGAGAAAAAATAGTAACAATTATTAGAATTGTGAAGACTATATTCCTGGACTGTTTTATAAGAAAAAATGTTACAACTTTCAACCAGTTCCGATAATAACACTGTTAGGTCAACAAATACCAAACGTTACCTGTATGAAAACACTATTTTCACCAATTACCATACATTTGTAAAATTTCTTGGATATTGCTGTCATTTTATGAAGGCCCTTTTAAAAATAATCTGGAAATAATCTCTGTGATGCATATCAGAAGGATAAGACATTTCTGATTCTGAAGCATTTTTCCCTTTTATGCTATTGACAACTTCCAAGCTGACGAAAACCAAATTTTGGAACAATCTCTCATGCTGTTCTTTTTTTCTGAATAGAAAATGGACAGACAAAAATGTTGAAACATTAATCAAACAAGATTGAACTGATTACCTTATCACATAACAAACGTCATCTGACTTGGGTTTTTTTTAGCAAATTATTTTCATTCACCCATATTTGCATCATACATCGCTGATTTTTATGCTAATATTTTATCTATTTTTTATCTTCTCCATAACCTTCAGGAATACCATCAACAATAAATTTAGATCAATGTAGCGATATATACTGGTGTTATGATACAAGGGTAATTAACGTATATATATACATATATACTACAAAATAAAACTTGTACAACCAATAAAGACTCTATAAGATAATGAAGGTATGGTTGCTGTGTTTTGAATGTTTCTACACACACACACACACACACACACACACACACATATATATATATATATATATATATATATATATATAAGTCAAGTTAAAATGACTGACAATGTGCTGAGGTTAAGTATTTTATATAATTTTTCATGTTCTTATAAAAAATTTTTTCAGATATTATTTCAATAAGATCAACTATGAACACGGCCACAATGTGCTGACCATGTTTGGAATATAAAACATTCCTATAACTCTAGATATATATAGCAGTCCATATATTCAGTTAAAAGTAAAATAAAATTCATACTTGATAATGGCTAAAAGTGTAGCCAAAAGTGATTGGATATGCAAAGCATTCAGACAATTATTTGCGTAATTTATGTCCTGAAAAAATAATTATAAGAACACATCCAAAATTATATAAAAAAACTTAACCACAGCACATTTTCAGTCATTTTTAATGAAGTGAGACTGCTGTCCAAATACACAAAATATATATATATATATATATATATATGAAATAAATTAATTGATTTAAAATATGGTTTTTTTCACTACACAGTTCTAACTATGTTTCAAAAATGGAAGCTAAAAGCTTCAAATTTAATTTTGTAATTAAATTAAAGACATTAGTTCCATTTCATCCTCAAGTGAATTTTTTGAGTCTTTCTTTATATATATATATATATATATATATATATATATATATATGTATGTATGTATGTATGTATGTATGTATGTATGTATGTATACACACACACATATATATGTATATATATATGGTGTGATGAAAATGAAAAGTGCTTACAAAACCTATTTTAGCATTTTTTTTTTTTTTTTTTGGAGGGGTTTGGGTATCCAGTACTGGGTTTCCAATACAGACACACACACACGCACACACATATGTGAAGGGTGATGAAAGGTTTTTGTTACGATTCATTTCTCAAAATGTAACCAAATGATCTGATATGTAAATTTTTTTTAAAACTATCTTCTTGGGCAAGCAATGAACATGAACCTCATATATACTCATAAATCCCAATAGCATTACATAACTGTACATTGAGCTATTTGCACTATTTACATTATTCAGACTGTTGTTCTCATCTTTATAATAATATTCACAATGGCCCAGTGGATAAAAATATTGGTAGAACTAATCCAGTGACTTGACCCAAATAGTTGTAAGTTCAGAACCTGACCACAACATAGGTGAACAAAAAAAAAACTTGTAGAATTGAGTTACTAAAGCAAAATAACTCAAACTAAAACACCCAGAAAAGTCATGGCACATGGAATTAGACCAATCATCTACTCCAGTGGACTAAATAAAGGCTTGGGATTGAAATTCCAACGTATATTACCTGAAGAAAGCCAGAGCGTACAACGGCCGAAATGTTGTGAATATGACTATAAATAATGTAAATAGCATAAATAGTTAAAATGCCTCAACTCAGAAATATAGACAGATGTACATTGAGTCTATATTTATTACCAGAAAGTTATGAAATTGTTTTTTGTTAAGGACAAAAATTTTTTTTTTTTTCTAAATGTAATTAATTTTTTTTTTTTTTTGTTACCATAGAAGACAATGCTTGTCTGGATTCACCAGGTGTAGATATTATCCAAATGTCTACCATTTTCAGCCATGCTTCTGGCCATTATTAAGATCAAAGACATTAAAATAGAATCTAGACATGAATTCTCTTGTGTATAAAACATATGCATTATTATGAAGGACTGAAATATATATGATCAACTCTCTCTTATTGTCTTTGGCATATGAGAGCCCAACAATCCAGCTCATAGAACTGAAACGTCAGATTTGATTATAGTGGTGAAGGCTTGTGCAGGGCACTTTTCAGAAGAACTGAAAAGCGGCGACTTATTCGCATAGTGTGCTGCGACATCTCCAAACAGCTCTCCTCAGGTTTAGAATTCAGATTTATCCTTCTCCTTAACTGGTTGCTAACGAAGACTAAAGAGCCCAGTCTGTCCTACTATTTAACCCATAACTGAGGTTGAAGAGATGGGCTTATACCTTTTTCAAGGGTGTTTTTGGATAAGTGAGTGTAACAAACTTGACTGGAATTTGAACTTGGCTCCCCAAATTTCTTATTTCAAGCAGCTAGCTATTAGACCATGCGCACATCCATGTAGACCACATATAAATTTTATATCATCTGTGTACACATGCTTTGTACAAATTAGTAGATATGTAAAATTACTTGTGGATGCTTTTCATGACATATTATATATATATATATATATATATATATATATATATATATATATATATATATATAAAAAAAGAAATATAGTTTTAATGTATGCTATATTTATGGGATAAAGTGCTCAATATCAGAGATAGTGTATGTAAATATAAAAGTGAACATTGAAGTCAACACTCGGAGGCGACAAGCTGTTTTTCATGCTGGACACAATTGTCAGGCGGCCTGATGATTACATCCAGCATGGAACAGCCTGTCACCTCTGAGTGTTGACTTCAATGTTCACTTATATATTGAAATCAGATTTTTCACAATAAAATTAGTATTATCTAATCAACATCGATATATATTCATTTGTGCAATATAGCAAGTGGATTTCAGCTTATAACATCAACACTTATTAAAAATCATTAATTATAACTCATTTGACAAAATGAGGTTTCAATAAGTCAACTAAGGACAAGATATTATACCTAGAGCTAAAGCTTATAACAGAAAAGGAAATAAATGTAACTTATGTCTTATTGAAAAATTGGTTATCTTAAAACAACCATAGCTTAAAAAACAAGAGAAATGAATTCATGGTTACATGTAGACATAGGAAGAAATATATGCTTAAATATGTTGATCCAGTTTAATTTTGAATGTAAATTATGGTTTATTTTTAATGTAAGTTACAATTTTTAACATAAATTTGTTTTTTTTTTAAATAAGAACAAGTCATTTGCCTTTTAATTAAAAAATGAATATTTACCAATCACAAAAATGAAAAAAAAATAATTTAATTTTCTTTCTTTTTTTCTTACATACTGATATAAATACTGCTTATTTCAATTGTTGCCAAATATAATTTTTAAAATTAGAACACTGTAATCCCAATATAATATATAACTACACCAACATTGTGATAATCAGATATATTAAAATACAAACTGCGTAACAGTCAGCTCATACTCAGTAGCTGAAGATTGCATTATGGTAGAAACTTTGATTTATTCTAGTAGTGAGGAATAATATGTATATTTATTAATATATACTTAATATATTTGTTATATTACATCAAGCACAGTTTTATTAAAAACAGCACTATATGTGCAAAATATATATATATATATATATATAGTCTTAAGGTGTGCTATATTTATTGGATAAAGTGCTCAATATCAGAGATAGAGTGTGTGTAAATATAAAAATGAACATAGAAGTCAACACTTAGAGGCAACAGTCTGTTTCATGCTATATGCAATCGTCAGGCCACGATTGCATATATGAAACAGACTGTCGCCTCTAAGTGTTGACTTTTATGTTCACTTATATATATATTGTTGTGTATGATACACCTAATTTACATAAGTGGAGTACCGACCATATAAATATGGGTTGGTACCGAAGGCAACCGGAAGATTAAGAGATCGAATCCAGAGACTCTGCCCGACTGCGACTTAGTCAACCCATTCTGCAGGAACAGTCTTCCCAAGAATATACCAAAACTACCTGTAAATATTGTGTACCTTTTTTCATTGTTTCAATACATTTTGTTACGTACATTTTGTGTTGTATTATTATTATTCCATGCTTATTCAAGCTTCAACATATATATATATATATATAAGAGAGAGAGAGGGAGATGTAGAGAAATATTTGATGGGTTACTGAAAAGTTCTCATACTAATAAAGAATGAAATTAAAAAAAAAAGCTGTGTTTCTTGGTAATTTGGTCACATTTTAAGATATGGCTTGTCCCAACAACTCTTCAGCATCCCCATGTATTAAAGATATATAAATGGCTATAGTTGTAGACATCATTAAAGTTTTAAATGCATATATAAAAGAAATCACAGTATATATTTGCATGTGCTAAAATGTTTATGTTGGAAAAATATGTGAACATAGAAGCATATGGATGTATTAAAATGCATCAAGATATTTTAGACATATAAATTCTAAAATAATAATGAAATAAAAATAAAAGCATAACTTCAAGAATTATGATTACTACTTACATACAAAAATTGATACAGAAATAAGTTCAAGCCTAACTAATATGAAATGCATAAAAATATAAAAATTTATCAATCAGCAGTGATATTATTTAATAAATTTTCAGTTGCATTTCAAATAAAGATTTAAAATATACAAACAACTGTACCTATAAATTAAATGCGAAAAATTCTATAACTGTAAACTAATGTTATCAGTTTAATCAAAGTACTCAAGAAGGATTTCATAGCCACAAGTCAATTTTGCTTTAATAAAATCTACATCATATGTCAGTACATTTTCTTGAACATCAGTTTTATATTTGGAAATTTGTTGATAGGAAATTTTACATTCATTATAGTCATTTAGTTTGTTAAATGAAAAATTACAAAAAAAATTACTCTCTGGTAAATTATGGATGCAATGCATAAATTTGATCAAAATTTTACGTGTCTGAAATTTGTTTTGAACCAAATAATAGGGAAAACTCTCTGTTATCATAGTAGCTCTTTTGTGGCAGGTACTTCAGTTCGTGGCAGTCTTATAGATTTTATTCATGAGTTGAGGAAGAGAGTTATTTTTAATAGCATATTCCAAACAATATATGTAAGTCATGATTACATTTGTCAGATGTTACACACCACTTTAGCAAACATTAACTTAGATTTTTTTTTTGTGACATATTAACTATTACTTTCAGAAATAGTGATTATTTTTATCATATATCATATAAGAAAAACTTATATGCAACATACTCTCCTTCTTTTATGTCTTGTGTTCCTTCAGGACATAGGCAAACATGGCTCTCCAAAACGTCCTATTCTTTTTAGCTCTCAGCAGTGTTTTTCTTTTTACTATTCCTTCCACTTTCTGTTCTGCCATTCATTTAAACAATCTCATTAGGTAACTTACCATTTCCAACAGTTCTCCTTGCCTTTGATACTTCCAGTGAGTATCAAATTTTCCAAGACTTCTTTCCTAATTATGTGTCTTTTTCTTTGCTTAAACAATCCATTTATAGTATACTCAGCTTCCTTCTGCAGAACTACATTTCTGTTGGCAGAAGTTTTCTTTTCATCTGTGAAGAAATTGTTCAGTATTCAACGCCACAAAGGCTTGATATTTGATGATGCTTTATTCCTCTTCAATGTAGCACACTTTGGACATCACACAATCATCAGTGTCCAGTCTACTTTTCATAACAGTCTGATGTTTCAAGATCACCATCAGCTGCTTTGTTGCATTCTCCTTGATCTCTACCACCATTTCAATGGCAGTTTTAGTTTTGAAAAAGAAAAAAAAAACAGAAGTCTCAGATAACCAAATTTGGACCTTAGTAGATGGAAGCTGACAAACATGAATAATACTATGGTTTAACTTTTCAAAATAGGCTGATTTTTCAGGATCACCATCAGCTGCTTTGTTGCATTCTCCTTAATGTCTACCATCATTTCAATGGCAATTTCAGTTTTGAGAAAAAACAGAAGTTTCAGATATTCAAATCTGGACTTTTGTACATGGAGGCTGATAAACAAATTGATGCTCACCTACAAAA
Source organism: Acanthosepion pharaonis (assembly GCA_903632075.3). Classification (NCBI taxonomy): domain Eukaryota; kingdom Metazoa; phylum Mollusca; class Cephalopoda; order Sepiida; family Sepiidae; genus Acanthosepion; species Acanthosepion pharaonis. The sequence goes on along the minus strand of CAHIKZ030002179.1, from coordinate 2,896,114 downwards.
TTCAGTACTACTTACAAGCAGCTATGATTAGTAGAAATAATTATCACATCATGAAATAATTGGGATTCTTTTTTACATGATGTTCTCCCTGTACAAGGCCCAAGAGCCATAAGAGGTAGATGGTTACAGCATAAGAGGCACAGTTTTTGGGGATATCTGTGGAAGATAACAGTTGATCCTAGACTTAAACAGGTTAAGATTGTGTTGATCAAGGAAGTATTCTCGTGGTAGATGGTACCATAAAGTAGCAGTTCATTGGAAAAGGTTGCTAGAATGTAACTAAGCTGTAAAGGTCAAAACTGGTGGAATTAAGGAATATAGTTCATCTGAACACTTTACATGGAAATAGCGATAGAGTAGCAAGAGTTTCATCTGTGGGTTGTAGGTTGAAAAATAATTCATCACCCACAAGTATGCGGAGATGCTTTTGAAATCTATTGAGATTGGAAACAGAAGACTGCGCAGCTCCTGCCCATATATGGCAGTAATACTCCTTTGGAAATGATATCAGAAAATTAAATTCTTTCACATTCTGTTCATAGTTTCTTTTCCTTTCATTAAATGAAACAACCCAGTCACAAAGCCAGAATGAATAAAAACAGGTTTAAGCTCCAGTTGGAAGGTTCAGATGATCTGAGCCTAAAAAATCTGACTGATCATTGATGTTTGCCTTTCATTGTCATGTTTTACTTTGTAGATACATTTGAATATACTCAGTTGTATTCTTACTTGCTTATTGATTCTTTTGAGATCTAATTTATCATGCATGAAAGTATATACCTATGAATGTCTATGAACTGACTTTATTTAGTTCCCTGTTGCCACTAAGACTCAGATCTTGGCTTGACCTCTTCCCTGTTTGACCTCACAGACAAATTGAATACACTTGAAATGAAGTAACAAAGCAATCTATTTATCAAAAAATTCATCTAGTTTACTATAAATTAATGGATTTCCAATGGCTAGTCAACCATGGTTGCCCACAGGTCATTCAGACAGCCAACTAAACCATTTGATTGGCCATTAAATTTCTGTTGAGTACCCAAATAAATACTCACTAGGTGTATGCTATCACAATCTGACATTGCAGCACTTCCCATAAGAAGTGACATTATTCTCTAATAAAAGAATAATGAAGAAAATTATTAAAAGATTCCTTAAGCCATGCTCTAAACTTAAAAGAGGAAATGGAAAACACACCCACAAATGTTAGGCATAATAAATGAAAATTCTTCATTATAATTATATCCAATCAAGTCTTCTTCATCACAATTACTATTATGAAATATTAACATTGCCTCTCACTATCTTTCTGTATTTACATTAAGTTAACTGTAAGATACACTATTAGAATAATAATTTCAGCTTCCCATGCAAGAAGCAATATATATATATATATATATATATATATAGCAAATCGAAAGGCTCTGTGCCAGAGATAAGGTTTTATTTTCAACTTCATTGCCTTGAAACATAAAATGGAGACAGTTATAAAATAAATCTCTATGCTCAATGTTAATTCAGGATATATTAACCTTTAAATGATGAGAAGATGTTTGCAAGGATATGTATGCCAATTGTGTAAAAAGTGAGAAAATTCATTTTATTTAAAAGGTAGTTTTTATGCTTATTTTTTACTTTATATAGTAGCATGATTTATGTAGTTTTTATGCTTATTTTTACTTTATATGCAAACATCTTTACAATTGATATTTTAACTTTCTTAAATTATAACAACAGGGACAAAACAGAAAAATACTAAATTTCTTACATTTTTAATATTTTTTTAACAGTATGATACACTTTGAACTATTTTTTGTCTAATAGAATTGTGCATTTTTTACCACTTTTCTCTTTGAGAAGTACGCATGCATATATAGCAAATGCTTTGGTGTGTTCTTTCAGATTTATTTACAGGCAAATAATGCAGGAAATTTTTGAATCATAGTAAATAGTAACCTAATGAATACTTTTTGAGTTTCCAATTATTCATTTTAAACTCAAATCATGAATAAATAATGCCTGTATAAAACAAGTCATAAACAAAAAAATTCAAATTTTTTAAGGGTAGCTTTATGCTTACTTTGACTTTTAATTATATACAAAAACTATGAAAAGGATATTTTAACTCGTTTAGATTATAAAAATAAAGGAAAAATAAATGTGAAGTTTCTAATTTTAATATTTTTTTAACAGTATGACACATTGAAGCATTTCTTGTAGAGTTGTACATTCTTTACATCAATCTGTTACCATTTTCACCTCTTTTCTCTTTGAGAAGTAGGCTTGCAAATATAGCACTTTGGTGAGTTCTCCCAGACTTATTTACAGATGAATAGTCTGGAAAATTAATGAATCACAGCAAATAGGAACTTAATGAATCCTTCATTTACCAATTAGTCATTTAGACACAAATCATGAATGTACCATTGGGAAAAGTTACATTACTATCTATTTATTAATTGATGATGCCCATAGTTGAGAGTTTATGAAAAATTTTAATGCCATTCTAACTCTGTGTATATTTTAACATGTAGAAATATTTCTCATCATTACAGAAAAAATTGTCACTTGTTATCTCATTAAAGATGCTCATTATTATGAGCATAAATATTAACAATGCAAATTATAGAATTTGTTAAATAAGTTTACCAAACTACATTGAAAAGATAATGGTCTTTGTTGGCTTCCATACATGGCCTTTCTGAATCTTATCTTTCTCAGCTATGAAGTTTTCTCAACATAATTCATTTTTCCATTAAAAATATTGTATTCTCAAAATGAGGAAATTAGATATATCATTATTTTTTTAGCCTACAGAAGAATCTTTCCATTTCAGTATTATTTTCTAACTTTCATGATTTTGTTCTCCTACATATTACTATCAGATAAACCAAAATAAAAGACAGAACTTATGATCACCTACTTTCAAATATGGAACAAAATAATAATGAAGAATATGTGTGAATGAGTTTGCAGTGGTCATTGTTTTTGATATTATAATTAATTTTAGGAGTAAAATATATGAAACAATGAGACATGAACAGTTTATACATATCAACATCTCATGATAATCAAATTCAATCTTTGTAGAACAAATCAAGGAATAAATAACAGGGTCAAGGTAATTAGAAGGTAAACTGGGCCTGATTTTTCCCCAAATGTATACAGCATAAAGCACTGAAAATAGACAGAGACCCCGGGATTATTTCAGCAATTACTTTCCTAACATAGGAAAGACATGGAATGAGAAGTCACTTTGTTGCTAATATACCACTTGTAAAAGGTATGTATCCATCTCCCCACAGTTATGGATTAAACAGAGTTTACATCTGGAAAAATCATTGTTATTTTCAAAATATTCTTTATATATATATATATATATATATACTAAGTTGTATTGATGTGAGTTTGTGACCCTGGGTTTCACGCCCTTGTTATCGTCAGACAAACTCAAGAGTTTTCTGACAATCACAAGGACATGAAACTCAGGGTCACAAACTCACATCAATGCAACTAAGTATGTTAGATCTATCACTGGTATTGAGCACTTTCCAATAAGTACCACACACACACACACACATATATATATATATATATATATATATATATATATATATATATATATAGATATATATATAAATAACGTTTCCTTTAAAAGAATTGAATACCTCACCGACTACTGCAGTTTCATCATTGGATCTTGAGGCTGGTTGGGTTATTCTACATATGTCCAATATATATACGTTTTGTCTCACTTCCAATTGCAAAAAAAAAAAATTATATAAATGCTTTTATCATTGGGAGAAGGTCCTTAAATTTTAAATTTCCAGTTTCCATTGTATTAGTAAGAATTTTCTTTCATGTATACATTTAGTTATTATCTCTCATCTTTGCTTTAACACTTTCTAAGGGTCTTTGAACATTGCAATGATTAATTTTTCCTCCAGAAACAACCGTACAAAGTTCATATGCTTACCCATAACTTAAAATTTTCTTGAATTTTTTCATTTGACTGTTGCATTTTGATAATGTGCCACTGATTCATATATTTAGATGTCTCCATTACTTTACAGTTTGTGTATGGTGCACCTATTTTTATATTAGCAAAAGTTGGTCAGTTTGGGAATAGAGTTTGCTCCATAACAGATTTACATAAATGAAAAATATATACATTTATAGACAGATATGCAGAAGATTTTCTATATTTACAGCATTTAATTTAATGATTATTATCAGAAAGGAAGCATTTACAGATATAAACAATGTGGACATAGGAATCATCATTGTATAGTGACTGTCAGTTTCATGTCTCAAGGAGTCAAGTTGAATGCTATATACTTACTGCCTATCTCTTTCTCTTTCTCTCTCTATATCTATATATATATATTTATATATCATATATATGAAGAAATATAGTTTTAAGGTGTGCTATATTTATGGGATAATGTGCTCAATATCAGAGATAAAGTGTATGTAAATATAAATATAAAAGTGAACATTGAAGTCAACACTCAGAGGTGGTAGGTTGTTTCATGTTAGACACAATCGTCAGGCTGCCGATTGCATCTAGCATGAAACAGCCTGTCACCTCTGAGTGTTGACTTCAATGTTCACTTATATATATATATATATATATATATATACACACATTCATGCACACACACAAATTGTAAAAATTGGTGCATATAAACATACACACACACTATATATATAGTGTTTGTGAATAAAAAAAAAAAAATCACAGTGTACACAGATATTACTCTGATCCTTGGTAGAAGTGAAAATTCCTAAATATACCTATTAGATTCAATATCTTTTATATCTTTTGTCATCATTAAAAGTTTATTAAAAATATAATTCATAGTTGCATCGTTCGAAGTTAAATCAGTTTTGTCGTTGGTTAGTTATAATTACTGGTTTGAACTCTTATGAAAAGGAGTATTGAAAAATCCTCAGCTTAACTGTAAAGGATTTCCAAAATAAAAATGACATGTTTGGAAGTTTGATTCAATTTTGGGAAGTGGGTTGGGCCAAGAACTTATATCAACCCTTTTGTATATAAAAATGCACTTGTCCAGTGGTTAGCTGTCCAAACACATGATTCTGAGGTGAATTGTTATCTTTGACTATTTCTCTGTTTATATTTGTCAGAAGTGTATTTTTCTTGACTGAGATGTTCCTTCACAATTGCAATATTATTCCCTTTGTATTTCATGTTATCAAAGAGGATATCCCCAGTTGTCTCCCTTGTCTGCTAAAAATATGCTGCCAATGTATATGTTACAAGAATTCATGCATAACAAGTTTATTACATGTTTGAAGAGTGTTTTTTCCTTCCTCCTCTTAATTTCCTTTGAGAATCAGTTGAGTACAAAAGAATCCTTTGAAAATAGTCAGGAAGCAATTCACTTGTCTTTTCACATTAGGTCAATAAGCACAGTCAGTTGTGAGAAAGAAGAGAATTTAATTTCTGGCATAACGTGTAATTGTCCAAAGGCCAATGTAAGCCACATCAAACTGGAGCCTAATAAAATGATCTCCTTATATTTTACAATATTATTCACTGCTTATGATGGCTATTGAGATTTCTACAATTTTTAAAGCTAAATTTTACTTTTTCTAAAGATCATTTGAATCAGATGTTTTAATGCTTCTGTCAAATGGAAGGAAGAATCTGTCTCAATATTCAGATGTTTTTTTGGGGGGTTTGAAATGAATGAGAATGGATTAAGTGCACAAAACAGAACTTTCAGTGTCAATTCTTTTGAGAAATATGTGATGATTCCAAAGTAAAATGCCTTTTTTAAATGTCATAGATTTTTGTGAGCAATGTTTCTTAAAATTGTTCCATAAAAATCAATTCTAATCCAATTGGTTGGGAATAAGTTAAAAAAGAATGAGTAGAGCTTTGAGAGATAATCAGTATAGAAATTATTGATCTTTTAGATATTTTGAAAATATAACTTCCTTTCTTGAAATGTAGAATTATTTTTTTATTGCTTTGTTTTTATAAGAATTTGACATTAAATCATTTCAGATTTACTATCTCATTTTTAAACAATTTAAAATAACTGTTCTTATCCTATGTTGCATGTCCCTTCAGACTTATACCAAGTGCCAGGTCTCTTCAGTCTAATCCCAAGTGATATGGGTTATCTTCACTCTCAACAACTTTATATCATTTGTAGCTCTGAGCAATGTTTGTCTTTTTACAATCTTTCCCACTCTAAAACAAATATTATACAGAGGGTCCCCAACTTATGATGTTCTGTTCGTACAATGCATTTTAACATGATTTTCTGTATAAGTTGGAATGTATGCGTGAAAGAAAGCAAATGCAAAACAATCCAATATGGCGTACAAACAGGAACTGACCCATTCCACATTCCTCACTTTAGTGCCATATGATGATGTGTTCTTCCACCACACAATGTATTTTTCCACAGAAAATGCATTCTTTGCATTGTGTGTATGAGGCAAATGTCATAAGTCAAAAAAAGATTAATGGAAATTGCATCGTAACCACGATTCATCATAGGTCAGGACTTTCATAACCCATGGACTTAATCTACAAGTAAATCATTTTAAATTCAAAAATCCAGAGTCAAATTAACAAAAACTAGAGTCTAACAGAATTATAAAATCATTTATCATTCTTCTGTACAGATTTAACAGGAATATTTAACAAAAGTATTTGTACAAACTGATAAAAATTTAAGATACAGTTTAAAATGTTAGTAATTTGCACAATTAGTTAAAATTTAATGAAAAATACATTGGTGACAAAATTGAAATACCCTCCTGCAATACTTGAGTGATTTTACAAGACTTTTTAAATTTTGAGAAAGTAATAATAATAATAGTAACATCAGATACCAATTTTAAATGCATGTAACAAAAGTGATAACTTTGGTCTTGCATGACATTCTCTGTAATATTCTTCAATGCCTCAGTGATTCTCAACGTAAACTCCTCTATGATTTTAAGAAGAGTTGGGGATATAGACCTGTCCTTTCACATAGTCTAATAGAAAAAATCACATTGTGTCAAATCAGGTGAATGTGGTAGTCATTTCGACAGCATATTCACACCCAATCCATCTTCCTGGTAGATTCTCATTGAGATAAGTCCACACTGAGGCACTGGATAATTTTACACAAGACATACTACAGAATGTTTGGCAGGAGCTGGACTCCCGACTTGACATGTCTTGTCACAGATGGTGTTCATATTGAACATTTAGGAAATTTTGTGAAATTGGTTATGAAATCTATGTCCCTTTGAATATATTGTTTGAATTTTGATAAATAAATATTTTATTGTTCAGCATGAAGCCTATTTAATTTGTCTGGGACATGCAGTTACTCAGATATTCACATTTTAGATAATGTCAATTTCTGGGGATACCCTGTATATATTCAATGATATTATCTATGAGATTTATATTACATCTGTGATATTATATATTGGATTTGATTTATATATATATATATGATATATGTTATATGCAATGTTATTACATATGGGATTTGTATTATGTGCTTGATATTCAATGATGATATATATATGGGATTTGATTTTTTTAAGCTTTTCACCCCAAGCAAAGCAGGAGTGCCACTAGCACACAAGGTGTTACAGAGAGTGGCAAGAGTGAAGAGGCATGATAGAGGAAAAGATGAAGAGTAGGACAGGGAATAGATCAAGTGATCTGGAGATGTCGAATGACATTGCATTTGAATAGTTGAAGATTATAGCTATCAGGGAAGCAAGTAAGAGGAAGGGAGTTCCACAGACGGGAAGTGTGAGACATGAAGCTATTGGAGTAGAAGAGACGGATACATTTAATCGTTTTGACAATGAAAGGGTGGGACTGAGATGCCAACCTAGTGGCACACTTAAATTCATGCAGTTTGGGAACTAGCGAAAGTAGCTCGTCGGAGTAGTTACCGTGAAAGTATTTGTAGAAAAGACAGAGAGAGGTGATGGCATGTCTGTAAGAGAGCGACTGTAAACAAGATGCTAGATCAGGGCCAACCACATTGCATATCCGTCTCTGGATTTTGTCGAGGACCTTAAAATGAACCTTGGGGGCTCCAGACCATATATGACAGCAGTATTTCATGCAAGGATGAATGGTTGATTTATAGATCTGAAGGATGGACTTGGGCAAGAAAATGTTCTGGTGCAACACAGAGAACCAACTTTCCTTCTGGTATTATATATGTGGTACTTATTTTAGTTCTGCTTGCATTTTACTCTAGGGTTATGTCGTAGGTAGAACTCTGATTCCATTTCTCCAGCAACCAATTAGCCAGTTACAGATAAAAAGTAAAGCAGTTGGCGCACTTTGCATCTCTATAAATTAGTCCAACTTGAGCACTGAGTTTACACCCTATAAAAAAATCACTTAATTTCTGAAATGGTAGCAGCATCATTTTGTGCAGTTATAGTCCTATCCTTCATAAACAATTGGCAGGAAGAGATCAAAATATGACATTGATTTTCTGACTGCAATTCTGTATATCAAAAGCAGAGTATTTTTACTCAAATTTGCAATCAAAATGTTTTTTCAGTTAGATTCAAGCTGATAAGCTCTCAGTTTTTATACTATTTACTATACTATACTAGTAATAGTATACTATTACTATACTATTGTTCACCTAATAACTACCTAAGAGCTACTCCAGGTAGAGTATTACACTAAAAGGTTTTGTCAGGTGGAAGAAAGAAACTTATTTGATGATAATATGGTTGATCTAAGACTTGAAAATGTTAAGATTATAGTGATCAGGAAAGCATCCTTTTGGGAGTCTGTTCTACAGTTTTAGGGAAGAAGCTAAGTAAATTCCTCCTTATTAATGGAATATTAAGGAAATGAGGAAGAAGTGTGCATGGTAGATTTTAGCTATGAAGGTCTGAGTGGGAAGAATTAAGGAATGTAGCTTATCTGAACATCAGCATGCATCAAAAACTTCTTTCCTAAGTAGAACTAAGTAAATTTCTTTTATATACTATGTCCATTCAGGACATAGGTGATTATGCTTTTCAAGAATTATCTTTTGTTGCTCTAAGGAGCTTTTAATTATTTCCCGTTCTTTTTTGTCCCTGTTCTGCTATCCATTCACACAAACTAATTGATGTAATGAATATGCATACACCTGGGTTCCCCCTCACAGTAATATGATTGGCTGGTGTCAGCCATAAATACAGACTGATGTGGAGGTACATGGACTATGCCTATTGCCTACCACTACGACGAGGACCAGCACAGCTTCATGTTAGATTGTCCTACCCGATTACAGTAACCCAAAACCACTTTGCTACTTTGAACAAATATATCCCTTTCCAGGACATATCACTAATTAAATAGATTACTCAGTGTTTTTTTCCAAATTTCTCTTGCCGTTAGGATGTCATGTGAGTGTTAAATTCTCTAGGTCCTCTTTCCTTATCATGTGTCCTACAAGTTTCAGTTGTCTACTTGTAAGTATAAGTTTTATTGTTCATATTTTCCTTAAAACTCCTTTGTTGCTCATATGTTCTGTGTGTTGTATTCTTAGCATTTGTCAATAGATCTGTTTTTAATCTTGGAAGAAATTGTCTAGCATTCACTGCTATATCAGAGATTAGATATAACAGTTAAGCACTCTATTTTTTGTATCTAATAAAATTTATCTATCTTTTAATACTTTGTTTATATATAATTATTTTATATGAGTTTCTCAGCTATATCCTATTTTTGGTGTTAAAATTTATTCTGGTCTCATGAAATTTGTGAGAATATATTTGTGATTTTTGGTACTTTACTTTTTCTGTTTTATCTTTTTTGCTTCATAATGGAAAAAATGATTATGAAAATTAGTGATTTGTTTTTTTTCCTAAACATTTAAAGTCTATGAAGTATGCCTTATTGTTTTCTGTACATACAATAAACACCAAGTGGTATTGTTCTTCAGTATCTGCCTATATTTCTGAAATGAGGTATTATGTACACTATTTACATTATTTGAACTATTATCCTCATCTTTGTCACCATATTTATCACAACGCTTCTTCAGGTGGTTGGAATGTCAAATTGAACCCTTTATTTCGCTCACTGAGATAGACTTTTCTAGTTCCACATGACATGTTTAATGGATGTCAGTTGTCAGTTATCTCCTGTTAATTCCCCTCTCCAAGTTCTCCACTGCCTTGACCAGGTATTGAACTCACTCTCTTTGGGTCCTGTCACTGGATCTAACTAGTGCCTTCATCCACTGTGCCATGTGTTCTTGAGGACATCTGTGTATGAATTTCTGGGTATTATAAACCTAATGTCTTCAGAAACCATTTTTACTGGTGCTCATATTGAATTTTTTGCTGTTATCATTACATGTTTTTACCAGAACTGATATTGAAATTTTTGTTGTTATTATTGCTTTTCTCTGGAAATCCTTATTACTGGTTCCCATATTGTATTCATTTTTATGCTTGGTCAGCTTAGGAGATTTTTGTAGCCTAGCATATATGCTGATTTCTTAAGTTTTTTCCTTACAAATTTTCAAGTGGTGTTCTTTGTCTATGATCTCAACCTGATCCCACAGAGGCCGGTGATCTCCCTTTTCTCTCCCTGTGTGGCTGACCACATGTGTTTTGCTTTCATTATGAGAAGTATTCCCTTGAGCTTTTATTTGATAATTACTTATCTCACTTGATCTTCCACTCTTTTGTCATATTTGAGACACTTTAAAAAATGTTTTGAAGTATGTAGACAGTCATTTTTGTTTACAATTATTCCAGCAATTTCTCAGCAATCCTTTGAATTGTGTGCTGCATCTTTTTAACAAGTTTTTCGAATTATTAGTGATTCAGACTTATAAAGAGTTTTATTCAAAACAAGTACTTATATGCAAATTTATTGTACTGATTATATAAAACCAAAATTCAAGGTCCTTTCTTTTTGTTTTTTTAGATATAAAATATTGAGTAAATAAGGAAGAAGTCGAAAATCTATAAATATGACATCTTTTTCATTCAGAAATTTTGGTAGTGGAATGATTTTGACTTATATTTCAACTTTTAAATACTATGTTGCTTAGATCTTTACAAAAAGCTAAGCATAATATTAATAAACATTTAAAAACAAAGAAAAGAGTTCTGAACTGTTACCTCAAGCCTCTTCATCTTTTAGATGATTGCTGTAGGAGAACTGAAGTATAGACTTGAGGCATCAGAAATGTTCTCTAGAAGAATGCTAAGATCACTGTATCTGTATATTTCTGATTTAAGGTATAGTAATTATTTACACTATTTACATTATTTAGACTGTTGTCCCCATCTTTGTTGCCATAGTCATGATTTTTCAACCATTGTACATTTTGATCTTCTTCATGATCTGTCTATATTTCTGAGATGAGGTACTGCAATTATTTACACTGTTTACATTGTTTGGATTATTGTCCTCATCTTTGATTGGAATTTTAAACTGAACCCTTAATATCATTCACAAGGGTAGATTGTTCTGGTTCCATGTGACATGCCTGTTTGGGATGTCTCCATATCAGTTATCACATAACCCAGTGCATAATAGCATCGGTTGAATCTAATAACTTGACCCAAAGTGTTGTGAGTTCAGTATCTGGCTACAGCTGTGGTGAACACAAAAACTTGGAGAGTTGAGTTAAAGGAAGATAACTGATACAGCTGTAAATGATAGGACGTTGTGGAGAGCCATTGTCTTGAAGGGACACCACAGATAAAAGGAGTTGTTTTATTTTCAATGTTTGTGCCGATATCATGTGTATATTTTGCTAGCATTAATATTTGTGCTTATATCAATTTTTAAATTCTGTATTTTGTATCATTGGTTGTATTTTTATCACTTGTATATCTCATGGGATCTGTGGATATGTTGAATTTTTTACATGTTAGTTTTGTGTCAAATTTATAAAGATTTCTTACCTTGGATATAACTGTTCAACTTGACTTAATCCATATTTTTCCAACTCCTATTAAATATCAAATAAAATATATTTAGCAAGTTTACTTACTTTGTCAAACAATAATGTAAATATTTAAGTAATTTTGTAATTGGATTGCTTATATTTTTGTTACTAATGTTCTCCAATACAAGGCACAAGAGCCACTCAAGGGAGAGGGTTGCTGTATAATGTCGTATGAGCATAAAGAAGTACAGTTTATGAGATTATGTAAGAAAGATAGAGGTTAACCCTCTAACTCTAGACTTGAAGATGTTAAGATTGTAGTGATCTGGAAAGCATGTAGCCATGAGTCTGTTGCACAAAGTAGCAGTTGTTGGGACAAAGCCATCCGAGTGGAACTTCTTTCTTACTATGAACGGAATTGTGATGATTCACCCCCATATATATGTCATGGTGGGTTAGCTGCAAAGACTAATATTGGCAGAACTAAGAAATGTAGCTTGTTAGAACATTTGCCAATGGAAATAACAATAGAATAGTGAGACTTGTGATGCTTTATCTGTGGAAAAAAAGTTGGAGAGTGGAAAATAATTCATCACACTGAAGATTGTCTAGATACTTGTGAACTTCATCAAGGTAAGCAAGGACTTAGCAGCACCATCCCAGATATAGCAGCAATACTTTTTACTGCATGAAGAATCACTGAGTTTTATCTATACAATAACCTCCATTATTGCATTTAAAAACAAGAAATTCTCCTTTTTAAATTATGAAAATTAAAGATAATCAAAGAATGGAAAATACAAGACAAAATAAATAAAAATCAGTGAATTAGCCACCTGGTCTCTGCTATTTTTCTAAAGAGATTTTCTGTTGTTATGATACAATGAGTCATGTTTGTATATTGGCATCACATAATGTCTCGTCTGAGAATAAGAATAGAATATTTCATTACTAAGAATGATAAGTCAAGCTATGTAACCAATAAGTACATAAATAATTTAGAATGAATACTGGAAAGCAGAGCAAAAGCAAGCATTTAAAAAATTTATATAATTTATTAGATGAAAATTTTGTATAAATACTCTATACTATCAAGAGCCTTATTTTGCAAAAATATCCACTCATTCCAGATTTAAATTTTCAAGCACAGTTTCAATAGACTCTTTAAGCTAAGGAGTTTTTCATCTGGAATTATTCAAAGAATTCTTTGCTTTGAGAGAACTAAAATAATTTTCAAATGAATTAAAATTTGAACTCTAAGGACAGTATCTATCTTAAAAAAAAATAAAATTATTACAGTAATAACTGCTGCCTTTTTTAGTGAAAGGAACTAATGATGAAATTTTATATATTTAACATCTCTAGACAAATCAAATAATATTAGCCATTTTCTTATAAAGAAAAACTTTGCATCTATTGACCAAATACCCAGTGCTACTGTTGGTTGAAATTTATAAGATCTTTCTATTAAAACAAATTTTCAGAAAGATAGGTTTCTCAAATCTGCTGTTATTGGACTTTGCACTACTGATGGGGGGTTTCCTACCTAAACTTATGTTTGAAATAGTGTGGTGCATCAACATTTTGATAACAATATTTTCTGTTCAAGTTAATTGAGATATCCATTTTAGTTGGTGCTGTTGAAAGATATCAAGTGATGTGCTTTCTGTTGATTGTTACTTTGTAGTGCCAGTCGACAAGGTTTAAGAAAGATATTCCTCACTAAGACCTTGTAGAGTCACTCACATCATAACAACATAAATAGCCTCGTGTTCACAGGAATAAAAAAACATACAGAAAAATAACTCTAAAAGTATATTAAATGGTAAATTAAAATAATAGAATTTATTTATTTTTATATACTGGTGTTTGTATGCATTTTTGATTACAAGTTTTTCAGGTTGCATGTGATAAAAGGAAGAAGTCACTTCGTATCATAACAAGCAATGTCCCAGGGAGAGTGGGGGATGTCTTGACTTTCCAACGGACATTAGCGAAGAGAATGTATTCAGCATCTTTTTGTGTGAGGTCTGTTTTCAGGCAGGAAATATTTCTGTTACATTCTTGGAGAATTTTTATTTTTTATTTAATTTATTTTAAACAATGTTTTAATGTTATTTATTTTATTTTATTTATGATATTCATTATTATTATTTTGTATTTTTAATTTTTTTATCATTAATAACGATGTCCCTACAAACTGCAATTTTCCCTTCACCCAAGGTTATTTTTAACCATTGATCTGAGAAAGTAGTCATATACAGCTGCCAGTTTAGATATTTCTGAATGATTTTGATATCATACATGACATCCATATGAAAATCTCAATCTGATAAGGCTATTTAAGAACATGAGTCAAGCGTTTTAGTTAATATTTAAGTTCTGTAGCAACGAGCAATTTTCTTATTGCCTATACTAAATTTGTTATAATTGATCTATACAATGAGGTATTTTGAAGTTTTAGTATTTACTAATTTCACATGTTTATATCATAAATAGAAGTAGTTTGGATTTGAATAATATCCTGTAGATTTTCAGTAACAGTATCTGTGAATGGTCATCTATAAGTACATATCTGTATGATGAAAAAGGCAATTATTTTAGAGAAGAAATACTTATTTTCCAAGAAAATCATGTTGTCAGTATATAGGAGGCACAGTAGAATAATGGATAGTGGCTCGGATTGAGGAATCGGAGAGCCGAGTTTGAATTCCAGTCGAGTCCATTACATTCACTTACGTGCTAATACCCTTGGGAAAGGAATGAATCCTCTTCTTCTCCCCCTAACTATGGATAAATTATAGGACAGATGAGGTTCTATAGCCTTGGATGGCCACTGATCTATAGAACCTGGAAGGAATGGCAACCTACTTCAGGAAAAAAATCTGCCTCATCAGTCATGTATCGAAAGATACATGATTGCCTAAGTGTGTATCATTCATGGCACATAACTGACTGACTGACAGTTTACTTTATTCTGTGGTGATTATTAATCACGTAGATCATTATACAGTGAAAATTTCTGATTGAAATTCAGGCAATAGCTATGTGTTATGCTACACACTTATTGATCCTCCTTCTACAAGTCTGAGTAACACTAATAACTTTAATTTGATTTGGTGCCACGATTCCAAGGACTTTGGTTCCCAAAGTTTGCAATCAGCTTATCACTTACAAAGATAAGAAAAAGTTTGTTACAGAAAGTCAGTACATAATGAAATGAGATTCTAGAAAATCATGTTCTTTGATTTTTAATTCCATTTCTTTTATTTTTGTTTTGCTTCCCTTACTCTTCTGCTGTCTTTTTCATTTTTCTTTCCTCACTGCTCATAACTCTGAAGAATATTCCTTTCATCCAAAAAAGAAATTCTTAGTTCTTTTTTTCATATCTTCTTTCCTCGCCACTTCAATATTTGATTAGAATTTCTCTCAAGGTTGGCTGATTTGATAACGAGTGGTTGTTTTCCTTGCTGATAGAAAAAGGAAGATCGTTTATTTATATAATAAAAACTGGAAAAAAATTCTGTCAAAAAGATTAGCTTTTATATGGAAAAATTCATTTGATAAACTCACCAAAAAACAGATGCTTGAGCAAGAATAATTATTAAAAAGATTAATGAACTCTAATAATGGATTGAATATATAACATTCATAGTTTACCTAAATCTTCTCATCTTTGTCAGAATTGTTTTTCACATTGAATATTTTTCTGTCTTAACTGAAAACTGGTTTATAATTAAGTTTTCTAATGTAGGCTTGTTTTATTTCCTACATTTTGAAAATAAGATAATATTTTTGTGATAAAAATAATCTTTTCCTTAATCATTTCACCCCTAAGTAAATCAATAAAATCACTGAGACACAAGGGGTTACTGAGTGTGAAAGAATAAGAAAATGAAAAGCATTATTAAGGAGAAAGAACAATAAAAGAGGAGGAATCAAGAAGACAGTAAATAAGAATTAACATTGCACTGAATTTTTGAAGTTGACCAAAATGCAAGAAACCATAAGAGAGTTCCCCAAACAAAGAAGATGTAAGAAAAGAAAATGTTAACATAGAACATATATCTGTCCAATTCATCTTTAAAATGACCTTGTTGCCTGTCTAGTGTTGTACTTAAATTCTTAAATTATAATTACCATAGAGGAAAGAACAATTATGATGAAAGTATTTATAGAAAAAACAGAGGAAATCTATATTATTGCAGTGGGAAAGTGACTGAAGTTGAGATGCTAGTTTGGAACTCATAACATTGCAGATTCTTCTTTGAATTTTATCAAGAATCTCTAAATATATAGCAGGTGCAGCAAACTACATGTGGCAGCAATATTCAAAGCACAGATGAATGGCAAACTTATAAATATGTAATATGGATTCTGGAGAGAAAAAAGTTGTCTAGCCTGATACAGTGAACCAACTTTTCTAGCAGCTGACCTAACAATGGATTCAATATAAGCTTTCCACTTCATGTCAGCTGAAAAAGTTAAAATTAGTCTTCATATTTTAAAACTTGCTAGGACAGCAGCGAATTTTGGATGATTTCCTCAAAGATGAAGAAGAGACTTGAGGCGAATGAGATCTGGTTCTACAAAAGGATGCTAAGGATATCATGGACCGAGCATGTGAGTAATGATGAGGTCTTAGAGAGAATGAAAACAAGGATCTTAAAATCAGGAAGAGACAGCTGAAGTTTCAGGGATGCATAATGAGGGAGGAAGGCCTGGAGAATCTGACACTCATCGGCTGAATAGAGGAAAAGTGAGACAAGGGAAAACAACACATGACATACCTAGCAGGCTTAAGCAAGTGGATGACAGAACATAGTCTCAGGGAGGTAGGAGAGGTAAGGAACTTGTTGAGAGCTGCAAGAAACAGAAGGAGATGGAGAGCCATGGATGCCTACGTCCTGAAAGGACATGGCACATAAAAAGAAGTTTAAAATCAAAGATGCTAATGTCCATTATTCTGTAAAAAATTAATTATAGGAATGCATTCAACTTGAATGCCTGTTCATGTGTGCACTATACTCCTTCAGTATGAGATTAATCACAGCTCTCCACAGCTTCCTTTCTTTTATTGCAGTCAGTAATACTTGTTCTGTTATGAGTACTCTTCATGGTATTTTTTTTCATTCAGTAACCTGCAATGTTTCTGAATTTCTTCGTGGGGAGATTTTCTGCACCATGATTACTGATGAGGGAAAAATTTTCAATTTTAATTTCCTAGATTGCTCAAAATGGCTTTTCTGGCAATTATTTTTTTTATACTTTCTAGTAAAATGTGAGACATAAATGAAAGCTTCTCACATGCTAGTAGAAGAGGGAGAAGAGTTAAAGAAGAAGATAATAAGTACCAAAATGAGTGTCCCACCAAAAACAAGAAGCTTTCTAGTGTTGCCTTCATCTGTTTTCTGGGTGCTTTCCTCTTGTTTTGATATATCTTGTTCACACTGAAACACTAGTTGTCATATGATCACCAAAGTTAAGTAACATCAAACCTGGTCAGTACCTATGTGGTTGACCACTTGGGAATAACAGGTTCTGTAAGCTTGGATGTGCAGTTGGTGAATTGGAATTATTAATGAGAGAACAGAGTTCCAATTCCAGTTGGGTTCATTATATTCACTGATGCACAAATACCCTTGGGAAAGGTATGAATCCACTTCTTATCCCACTAGCTATGGGTTAATTAGTAATAATTGTATTACTAAATTATTATCTTTAAACAATTTATTAGAATCTAAAAATATTTTCTGGCTTTAAATAACCTGCAATAGGTTGATAAGCCATAGAAAATGAATCAATTATAATCATTATATTATGTCTTGTAGGTATTAAATTTGCCAGGCCTTTTTTCCTCATTATGTTTTTAGTATAGTTAAAGGAGTAAAAAACTATTCTTAATATAATAAATCTTAACAGTTACTCTATAATGAAATCTGTAGTTGAAGGGTGTTATTGAAACAAAAGTATCAAAATGCTCCAGCCGAGCTGTCTATTAACCTTTAGCACTCTGCAGTATTCCATTGCATACATATGGCCTCACAACTGCAGTAGTATCATCATCAAGTTTCAGTTAGTCATTTTCCTGTTGCCATAGTAGGATATGACAACACTAGTGGAAAATTCAACTACACTATTGTCTGATGATCAGAGTTGCATACAGTGTCTGTACAAACATTTTGTTTGACAAATAAAATCACCTACATACAGTGTGCTAAGAGTTAAAATCATTATAAAATATTTAATATATCAATCTCTTTCATAGTTTCATCTCTTTAACTTTTAATTCAGTTCAGCAATAAATCACTATTGATCTTCTATTTCATGTTTTATTCATTACCTGTGAATATTGATTGATTGATTTGTTTTTTACAACTTATTAACAGTACTTTAAATACTAAACACTGTTAAATTTGTCTACTATGCGTTTTTTTCTTACTAAAGATCATCCAATACAAGACCAATGAGCCATCTAAGGTAGAGGCATACTGAAAGTGATGTGTGATTTGAATGTAAGAAGAGAAAGTAGAAACTGAGATTTACAGCAGATAGATAATGACTAAATTGAAGAGTAAGTTTATAGAGATCGGAGATATAGACTCTCAGAAGTCAATTCTATAAACTAGTAATTCTTGGGAAGAAGTTTTCAGAGCAGAACACCCACCTTACAAATAGAATAAGTAGAGAATGAGAATTATTCATGTGGACATAGCAAGACACACCTTGGCTGTAAAGGTCTGAACTGGTGGTACTAAAAAATGGCGCTCGTTTGTAGATTAAATAAAGTGTCCAGTTCAAAATTCTCTTTTGGTGACCTTGATCGATACACACCTGATGAAGGCTGGAAGATACAATGACTGAAATGTGATAACAACAACAAAGATGTGGACAATAATCTGCCTGTGAATAATAACTCCTCATTTCAGAACTTCAGTCAGTTAATAATTTAAAATATTTTCAAACTATGTAGTTTTCGCAACATAATTCATTTTTGCATTAAAAATATTGTATTCTCAAAATGAGGAAATTAGATTTTATCATTCATTAATTTTTTTAGCGCACAGTAGAATGTTTCCTTTTCAGTGTTATTTTCTAACTTTTATGATCTTGTTCTCTTGCTTATTGCTGGCAGATAAACCAAAATGAAAGACAGAACTTATAATCACCTACTTTCACATATGGAACAAAAGGATAGTAATAAAGAATGTTGTGTAAATCAGTTTCACCTTTTCTCCATGCAGTACTTATTGTACAAGAATTTTATTCTCTACCAAATCAAAGTTCTTGTGTCAGACACGAGCTTAGTCAGAATAGCAAACCATAATAGGTGCAAAATTGCAGATAAGATTCAAGGACTGCATAAAATTTTAAATGGAAAATACATTTATTACAGAGTTATGAAAGAGTTACAAATACAAAGTTTGCATAAAATTTCCTTTCGTATACCTATCAAGGCAGGATAACAAGATTACCATTGAAAAATGGAAAAAAATTACAGTTTGGGAAAAGACAAGGATTTTGAAAATGACAAAGAGAAAACAATACAAGAAGACATTTAAAAAACAAATGTGCCTCAAACCTTGAGAAAAGAAATGAAAAGACCTACTTTTACTTATCCACAAATATTTCTGGGACATATTGTAATGTTAGGAAAATTAAATTCACAGTTCATGCTTGAGAAAATTTCTTAGAATTCTCTTCCATTCTTCGTTGTCCAACCAAAGGAGAATTTTCACTTGAACTTCAAAATTCTTAGTCTCTCTGCAGCTGGCTGGTAACTGGTACCTTCTTGATTTTCTCTTAATGCAAAAAGCCTTCTTGCTCCTTGATGTTGATTTACCTTGTCCTCTTGATATCAAAAAGCCTTCTCATCACATCTACTGGCCTATAGTAAAACAGGCTCATAAGTATGTCTCTCATTGGTCATTATGTACAAAAATATAATTTTCCATAAACTGAAAATAGATCCTTCACAAATTTTGGTGAGTTTTAACCACTGAGCCAAAAAAGATATACAAGTATAATAATTTTCCACAAACCATCTGGCCTTCATAAAAATGCACATCTCTTAAAAGAACATATATTAAAAAAAAACAACTTATACAATTAAATATACACTATTTACATTAGTTGTACTATTGCCCTCATCTTTATTGCCATATTTATTACAACGTTGTATGCTCCAGCCTTCTTCATTTGGTTAGAATGTTGAACTGAACCCTTTATTATGAAGGGAATTAACAGGAGATAACTGATAACTGACATCCATTAAATATGGCATGTGGAACTAGAACAGTCTACCCCGTGAGCGAAATAAAGGTTCAGTTCAACATTCCAACTAACTGAAGAAGGCCAGAGCATAAATATTGTGACAAAGATGAGGACAATTGCCTGAATAATGTAAATAGTGTACATAATACCTCATCTCAGAAATATAGACAGATACGATTAAATATATTGGGTATATTTAGGCAGCATATTTTCATTCAGACAGGTTTGGTTAAATAATTTAGAAATATCATGTCGACTAGTTTTCATTGTGATCCTTTCAAGTTAGTGGATTCATTTTTTGATAGACTTAGAAAATTGAGTAAGTAAAATACCAAAATTTTCTTTTGAATAGTTTTTATTTTCCTTTCAATCTCAACTGATACCATCTTCATTAAATATGTATACAAGACTAACAATTTTAAAATAGTAAAAATAAAATTTTTATAACTGTTCTTGATATTATAATTAATTTTAAAAGTAAAATATATGAAACAATGAGACATGAACAGTTTATACATAGCAATTCCTCATAATAATCAGGTCAACTCTTAAGTCTTTGTAGAACAATTCATTTATGGCTCTAACTTTCGGGACATTAGCCAAGATAATTAAGTTTAATAAAATTTTTAATATAAAATAGTAAACTAAAAATAAATTACTCCAGATTTTTGCCTTTTGAGAAAATATTTTAAGTAAAATAAAAAATACAACTGCTACAAACTGAAACTGTAAAGAAAATTATTTTTAAAAACAGAATATAATTATTTATAAGTTAAAAAAGCATTTATAGGTTTTAGCTTGGCTTTGTATTTTGGGGTAACAATAAAAAAAATACTTTTACACTTTAACATATATAGACTTGTATGTGAAGAGATAAATTTACTTATTATATATATATATATATATATATATATATAAATTGTGAAAATACTACATGCAAATAGTAATAAACAGATTTATGTTTGTGATGAAAAACAGAACCCATAAAAATAGTAATAAAAAAATTTTCTAGTAATTGTTAGAAAATAAGATATGTTAAAAAAGAAAAGGTGTGGAAAAAGAAGTTTATTGAATATTACATCATGATTTTGAGACATGAGTAAACAATATCAGAGATTTCCTTCCCAAAATAATAAATCTGAATTTTCTCAGACATTCTGTCTGTCCAATGTAAATAACCCTGGAGGGTTCTGTCAAATTACTTTCCATTCATAATGCAAATTTACCTACTTGGTTATATATTTATTAAATTAGGAACCAGTCACAACTCTATCACACAGTGTGTAGTTCTTTGTCTCATTGAACAAACACATTGGTGTGAAAGTCAACTATAATGTGAGTATTGTATATGGTTTTTATATACATATACATTCATACATACATATATATATATATATATATATATATATATATATATATATATATGGGTGTGTGTAGAGTGTGAAAAGAAACAGAAACATATACACTTATACACAGAATGTATGTCACTACTCAAATCTATATCTACATATTCACATAAGCAAATACACACAATAATGAATATCTATAAAAGAATAATATGCATATTTACAGCTTTTTTAAATAAATGTTTGTGAAATATATAGCATGCGATGGGTAAATTGTCGCTATTTTATATTTTTTAATTTTACACATGTGCATTGTTTATTATTGATTTTGTCAATGAGGCAGTATAGTAGAGTCAGTTGGGCACCATCTGTGAGAAAAAGAGTACCATGTCACAATTTACTCCACCAGAAATTCGGAAACAACATGCCTGGCAGTATTCAGAAAGAGTTGGATGTGTCTAATGGTGATTACAAAGGTACAGCACCTCAGAAAACTCACTCTGATCATTCTCATAAGAAAAAACTCACAAATTTTTGGTGAGGACCTCAGACTCAACACAGAGGCACACATCATGTGCCTTGAGGACATATTGCTGCCCTGAGTTAAGAGTGGGAGGGTGCTGGGAGACCTTATATCTGGCAACAGGACTCTGCACCATGCTACACAAGCAGGAGACCCCACTCATGACTGTCAAACAACTTTTGGAATCACATCCCCACTTACATCTGGCCACTTAACTCCCCTGACTGCAATCCCCTTGATTATTATATGTGGGTTGCTGTTGAGCAAGAGACCAACAAATGTTAACACCAAAGATGAACTGAAGGCAAGGATTATGGTATTATTCACCAGCTTAAACAAAGAGACCGTTCAGACATCTGCAGGCTGTGGTTAAAGGCAATGGCACTTTTAGTGAATAAATTTAGTCGTTATAATTTAAAGATATTTTTGTGTAATTCTGGAAAATATATCTGATAAAATGAGATGTCAGTGTTATTTTCATTTTTGTGTAATTTAGATGGCAATTTCTCCATTGCAACCTGTATACTGCAAGCACATAAACATGTGTCTGTACAGTGAGAAAGAAATAGAGGAACATACACTCATACGCAGAATGTATGTATCTACTCAGAACTATATCTACATATGCACATACACACAATAATAGATATCCATTAAAGAGGAATATGGATATTTATAGATTTTGTAAATAAATTTGTTTGTGAATATATATATATATATATCAATAAACTGATAAATAGATATTGACTGAAATTTAATATGAAATTTTCACTGCAAAATGTTGCTGCTATGTGGTGAATAATAATAGCTGAATTAAGGTCATTGAAAAGAAAAGAAAACTGTCTTGAAAAATATTTGTGCAAAATACACCTGTCTGTCCAGAGATTTTAATAGAGCAATGGCATCTTAGCTTTCAAAAGCTTGCAAAATCCACTTTTGTGATTGCCATCAGCAGCCTCATCACATTCTCCTTACTCTCATTCAGTGTTTTTCAGATGTAATATTTTTGGAAATTTCAGAAATTTCCAATAGCTAAATATGGACTGCTAAAGCTTGACAGACATGGGTGAGGCAGTGTTTTTGACAACAATGAGATATCACTGTGAATAAACACTCACAATATAGAAAGATCATTCAGTAACACCCCATTGCTGACTGAATTAGTCCATAGGAGATTGTCTATTCCTGTATATACATGCACAAGTTTCACAGCTGAGTAAGTTTAGTTCCTTGTTGTAAGACGAGACAAATAATATTTGAGCTCAACTCTTTCAGTGACCCTAAATAGTCAATGACACTTTTGGCAACCTCCAGAACATTGTATATAGTCAATTATCTATTTTATCATGCTTGTTTTAATATGAATAAAAAGAAATGTATAAAATATGTATATAATCAAAATGTTTCAAGCAGCATATCTCACTGATATAAATATTGAATCAGCTTCTCTTAATATTTTTTTTCGTATAACCATTTTACCTCAATCATAAAAATGCTCTCTTAAGAAGATACCTTTACATTTATGCAAGCTTAGTTTTTCATAAAACTAGATAGATAAATTTAATCCTATGTTTATTTATGGTTTGTGTTTGTACCTTATAACACATTTTGTTTGTTACCCATATAGATATTTGCAAATTCAAAACATTTTCCCCCATCTAATTCATGGGTCATGTTCTGTCTTTTGACCATATTCAAAATTTGTTAGCATTAAATTTCTTTCACTTTTTTTTAATATCTCTTAAAAACAAAAAATGACCATGATACTTCAGATTAAACATTACTTGACTTGTTTCACAGTCAGTTAGAGGACAAAATGTCTAGCATGGATTAGAGTCTTGAAGCAAGCTTTAAAGTACTCAGAAATCAGGAAATATTGATCAAGTTAAAGACAATATTTTCATTTCTGACTGCAAACTGAGCATCAGATACCTCCTGGTGATTTGTTTTTGAAGGTAGAATTTCTTTGCTCATTGTTTGATTTCAAATTAGACAGGACATAAAATCTAGACTTATATAGATTACCTCCCCTGATGCAAGATGGATTCCTTAATACTTATGTTGTCTTCCTTGAAGCCTGCTTTGTTATAATCTGTTTTTCAACTTTATAATCCCACATACACAGAAGTTTAAAGATATAGCTGTTCATACCTGTATATGTTGTTTATATTCATATTTCCTTTGAGGTATTCATGAGATAAGCTAAGAACAGGCCTTGAAGGATAGGATTTGAAACTAGTTTCTGTAGAAATCCTAAATTGAACCTTGGGAGCTGAGAAGAAATCGTAGATTTGATCTATGTATTTATTGAATCATACCTTATGTGAAAATCATCTTCATCATGAATATCTGAACTATTTGATTTAAATATTGAGAGAAATTCCACAAAAATTTAATAAACCTACAGTTTTTGTGGAAATTTAGATTTTTTAAGGATTTTTATTGCAACAGTAAATACAGACATAATATTGTGCTGTGATCTGGTGAGAATAATTTAGTATATTTATATCATTGAAATGTTAATGTTTATGGGTATATTGTTGCAATTGCTTATTTGGCAAATGTAAACATATAATTATTTTGAATATTGTTTTGTGACTATTAAAAAAATGTATTGCAAAATAATAACTTCAATTTCAGGCTATGAAATATGTTAGTTGTTGTACATTTTTTGAACTGATATTTTAAAAAATATCTATAATTTTCACCTCCCAATGATTATAGTCTTGGCCAGTATCAAAAGTATGGCTTTTGAAAATGGCTGAAAAATAATTGCAAACATATTTCAGAAAAATGGATAGTTAATCCTGAGGAAAGGGAAAGGATTAATTCAAAAAGTATAGAACTGTTTGCTTGTAGCCTTCAGTATGTTAAAAACGATTTTGAATATTTGAACCCTTATATTATTCCATCTGTTTTTACTAAAGTTAGCATAAAAATAGCCATGTTAGACTATTATTCTGTATTTTGGTGAATACAGTTAAATTCATTATCGTACATGCACTTCTTAACATTATTAAATATAAATACTAGCATAATACAATCTATTTTCTTGTTAGTAAAAGTAATTCCAATCAAAGACTACTTGCACATTATTTTGGTAAATAGAATTAAATTTATTTAATTACAAAGAATTATATTAATATATGTGTCCAACATTGATACTTTTTCAGAAGTGCTATGTGAAATATTTGTTACAATTATTTACATTGGTTTAAATGAAACTGCAGGTTGGAAACACATGTGGATCAAAGCTAGTACACAATGTGCAACAAGTTGTTAACACGTTACAAGTACCTGGACAATGAAAAAGGGTTGCCTAGATACATCCTACCACACCCTCAAAACTTGTAGATTCTACAGAGGAGTATGGGACATTGGCTCTCAACAGATTAGGTATTGCTGCCATAATTTCTATAGCAAGTAGGTTTTTATAGGATGGGGTTGCTAACCTCATGCCTAACTGATATTGAATTCAGAGTAGTCCTTCTCTTAGATTGGTTACTAACCAAGGCTGAAGAGTTCAGTTTACTTTACTATTTAATCCATAGTTGAGGAAGAAGAGATGGAGTCAGATATTTCCCAATTGTATTTATACAAAAGTGAATATAACAAACTCAACAGTGTTTTGAACATGTCTCACCAATTTTTCATTTTAAGCCATTAACCATCACAACACGTTCACCTCCAAATACATATTATATATATATATATATATAGAGAGAGAGAGAGAGAGATTGAGAGGGAGAGAGAGCTGTGGTTAATTTAGATCATACACCTTATCTTCGTTTTAGTCTTAATATATTAATGAAACTATTTTGGTTATTCTTCAGGTGTATATTGTATTTATCAATATTTGAGTGTCACCCAGGAATTTCTCTTTTAAGTTGTTCTTACTACCTCATCAGTTGGAACAACTCCTACATCAAAACAAGTGTCAAGGTTTTGTGCAGGCAGTGACAATTTTTAATGATAGATAAATGGAAAAAAAAAACAGTCAAGGATTATTCAAGACAACTTGCATATGAAGAAAGATGACAAGCCAAATATTGATTTCATTCTCTTTGAAACAGAAATGAAGCAAGAAGATAATGTCACTAAGACACAAGGAGCTACTGAGAGGAAAGAAGAATGGGAAAACTTTGGGAGGAACCAGAAACCCAATCCTAAACAAGAGATTAACCTCTACTCATGTTCAAAATACTGGAGCGGTGTATGAACCAGGTGATAGGCAAACCTATCTACTTCAATTGAGCAAATAAAAATTAGTAAATGAAATTTCAGAGTTAAGATGGAGACTTTAGAAGTATAGAGTTGAAGTAGATTTTAGAAGGAACTAGAAGTGCAATCCTCAATCACAAACAATGAATAAATCTCTACTTCTGTTAAAGAGACCAGGGATGTATGTCAAGTGGGTAATAGGTAAACCTATCTACTCCAACTGAAGAGAAAAAAAATTGTCATATTTGATAACACAAAAGACACATGTTCATATCAAATTCTCCCCCATTTCAGCAAGATATATTACAAAAAAATCCCAAAAGCTGTAGCAAAAAAAGTATTACTATATATAAAAAGCAAGCTTGCAAGAAATCACACTAACACCTTCACCAATTATACTTTTGTGGGGTTTTTATATGACAAACATATTCCCACCATGTCAGTACTTTACTATAAATGGTAATTAGTTTTAGTTCTATCACTTTCTTTTATAGTCTCCAGTTAATTATGGAAGTTTGCTGAGATAGATTTAGGTGTGATAGCTCAACTGGTACTGATGCATGTTACCAATACTTTATGACAATTGCTCTTACAGTACCAGTAGTAATAATAATTTTTGAGTAATTAATATTATTAGAGAGTAGGCAGAATTATAGTCTGTTTGTAAACAATATAAATAAAGAGATTAGTTATGGGATACCTCGATTTTGCATATAATATACAGCATAACATTTTTGAAGAAAAGCACATCTTATATACTATTTTTTTGTATATAAGATTATATATATAAGAAAAAGGGACCACTTTAAGGTTCCATTATAATAATTTATTTCACCAGAGCCCTTTTAAAGGACTCTGGATCATCAGATAGCACTTCCAAAAGATGAAATGAAAATTCATACTTTTGATGGGTAGTGTAAGTTTTGTAATTTAACAGAGGGGGTAATGAGGGGTGGTTTGAGAGACATGGTCGAGTTTAGAGAGGGTTTATTTAATATTTCTTTCAATCATACTAAGTATTGGGGGAGGAGTGACCAGACATTGACCTATTTAATTATTAAAGTGGTCTTTTTTTCTTTAAAATATTAGCTATGGATTTACATTGAGATCTCAGGATTTCATCCTCCTTGGGACTACCCATATGGATTACCAAGTTTTTCATAACTTATATATATAAAGTAATGAATAGTGGCACAGACTGAGGAATCAGAGAGCCAAGTTTGAATTCTAGTCAAGTTCATTACATTCACTTAAATGCAAATAACTTTGGGAAAGGCATGAAACCATCTCTTCTCCCAAATATGAGGAAATAGCAGGACATACTGGGTTCTATAGATTTGGGTGGAAATTACTCTAGGATAAGGACAACTCTGAATTCAAACCAGACCATTTGGATTCCATCAGGCTGTCTTAACCAAGAAACAGCATTGCTACTACAGATGCATTAGATGTGTTGCTCCTACAACCCCAGGGGCTATAGAATTTGTGATCATGATATACTTTCAAATAGAGGATACTCTTTGATTCAGTAATTGATTCTGAGACCCAGTGAGATGTTGCAGGGAATGACATGGGTCTGATTGCTCATGACCCCTAGACAATTAAAGTTAATATATTACTGTAAGTATCTCCACATATACGATTTCAAGATACCTCATCATTCCTTTTGTTTACTTTATAAACTTGGTCAAAGTTCTTCTATTCCTAGAAAAAACAGATAATCCAAGGTTTTTGAATTTGTTCTGTAAAAATTTTGATCAGATTGAACAGTTGGCCTGGCTTTTCTCAGTCATGAACTGCCTTCATCAGGTAGGCATTTTATGTATTTTAAAATAAGCCTCAAAAGCAGTGAAAGCAGTATTAATATATTTCTGTTGGAGGAATGATGAGTGACTTGAAATGGACCATATGGAGATACTTAGAGGGAATGACATGAGCTTGATTGCTTATGACCCCTAGACAATTAAAGGTGATATTAGTGTATATCCCTGTAAGTATCTCCATATGCTCCATTTCAAGCCACTCATCATTCCTCCAACAGAGATATATCAATGTGTCCCTACTGAGGTTTATAAAAAGCATTATGTTTTTAAACAACTTAATCAGCTCTACAGGTAGTATCTTTTGATTATCTTTGCACATTTGAAAGGATTCAAGAGCTGGTGGTCAGGCTTTTTTCTGCCTTGAACTTTAATGAATCATAATCACTGACCAATGATCATTTACCACACTTAAAATTCTTAAGCCAGCTTGGTGAAGTACAGTCAAATATTGTGTCATTTCCATCCACTGCTTGAATTCAGTTAATGGCTTAGTTTAAAATGCATAAAAATCCTACCCGATAAGAAGAGGGTAGGTCATGACTGTGAAAATCCAGGCAAAGTGTGTTATCTGATCAAAATTATCACAGAACAAATTCAAATACCTTGGATTATCTGGGTTTTTTTCTATGAATAGAAGAACTTTGACAAAGGTTATAAAGTGAACAAAAGGAATGATGAGTGGCTTGAAATGGACCATGTAGAGATACTTACAGTGATATACATTAATATTACCTTTAATTGTCTAGGGACCATGAGCAATCAGGCCCATGTCATTCCCTGGGCCTCAGAATTAATTACTGAATAAGTAGTATCCCCTATATACACACTATATCTATAAATACTATCAACAATATTGGGCACACTTTTCCCATAAATATAGCAAATTTTAAACTGTATAATTTTTATACCCAAAATGTAAACAGTGTTAATTGTAAGTAATTATCAGATTTTTTGTAATTTGATATTTATTATTACTATCAACTTTATTTTAGTTCGCATAAACAAAAACAGTGAATTTAATGTGTTTTAAAAAAATAATTCTTTGGCTATAAAGTGGTTTCCCAGATGAAATGAATGCAGGTTTGATCCCTGCCAAGAGGTACAGTTTCTTCAATTAGACTTTTGATTGTATAGGCTGGTAGACATTAATTTCCCTATAGAAGGATTTTGGAGAGATAGCAAAAAGAGGAAATTTACTAAGAGCTACAAAGGATAGGAAAGTGTGGAGGTCTATGATTGCCAAATGTCTTGAAGAGGCACAACCCTTAGAAGAAGTAGAATAAACAAGTATAGCTGCTCCAATGCATATATCCACTAAAATAACATCTATAGAAAAAGAAAATTTGTATCAGTACACACACACACACACACATAATCATTCCATCTCAAGCAAGGCAGTAAAACCACTAATACATAAGGAGTTACTGAGTGTGAAAGAATAAGTAAAAGGAAAATATTAAGGAGCAAGAAAAATAAAAGGAGAGGAAACAAGATGGCAGTAGATAATGATTGACATTGCATTTAAATTTTTGAAGATCAAAATTGGCTGGAAAGCAAGAAGTTTGGAGAGAATTTCACAAGTGAGATGTGTGAGAAAAGAAATTGTAAATGTATCTAATATATATATATCCACACACGCACGCACATATATAAATGATAAAATATACAATAAGTAGGAAATGTATTTCAATCTCCCATGTTTCATTTTATTAAAGCTTTGCCAGAGATCGAGATAAAAATGGAAAAATCAAAGAGTACTGGTATCTTTACAAGAATGTAAAATCCAACCAAATGTGAAATGATTTGCAACAACTAACTACATTTCACTGACAAAAATGAGGGTGTCATCTATAGACATTCCTCTCAGACACACACACACACTTAAAAACTTACATGAATTAACATTACCATCCAACATAGTCCTAGACACACAAGCATTTCTTTACATACACACTCTTACACTATCACACATTTTAACATCCAAAAAGTTCCTCACATATTATTATATTATCTATTGCATTTATACACATGACACGTAGCTGACCAATAAGAACTAATCAAAAATCTTAACATACCTCTACTCTGTCTGTTTGCTTTTTTCATTTCAATGTTAGATTGAGATATGTTTTGTATGTGTTCCTCACTAAGTACTCAATACTTGTGTGTTTGGATGATATTAATTTCAGCATAAAAACTGCTTACAGATGATATATTTCTGTCATTTTCTTCCAACAAAAAGAACCTTCTGGGGCCGGGATTAAAAAGCAAAGCTCAAAATGAAAAAACATTAAGCCTTTAATTGTCTTAACAACAAATCATTGTTAAGAAAATAAGAATTACCCAAAAGGATAACATAAGTTAGTATCAAAGAATATTTTCCTTTGATTTCTTTAGTTGTTTAAGACTTACTGTTAAACTTGCTGAAAGCTTTTCACATAAGTACAAATCAATATTTTTCCATTCTCAGTTGATGGCTTCAAACTGTTGATCAGTAGATGAAAAATTTAATGTAAGACCAAATATTCTTTGTAGGATTTAAATTTGGATTCTGACTGGGCTTAAGTCTGATGGACCTGTTCTTAAGCCATTGTTTGGTGATTGTTACCTTGTGATAAAACACATAATATTATTGAACACTTGATCATTGTTGTATTGTTTAAATTGAGAATCTGACCAGGCCAAAGCATGAGCCTTATGGGCATGTTCTAAAGCCACTTGGTACAATTTAAGAAGTGACATATGGAAGATCTGAACAGTCCTATTTAAAATGAAAAAATGGTTTTCAATTTAAGACAATAAAGTTTTAGCAATATTTCCCTGTATTCTGAAGCATTGGCTAAAAAATGTTGGGTTTGAATCACTTTTTTTGTCCCAGGAGTCTATATGGAGTTTTCTCATATAAGGTGCAAAGCAGGATAGTAAAATAAGTTGGATTTTCAGTAGATGCCCCACTGTTATTGGCTTTCGGCAAACTAAAATTTTTTTTCTTGTCAGAGTTCGCCTCTGCATATTTACAAATCTACAATTCATCCGTGCATTGAATACTGCTGTCATATCTGGTTTGGTGCTCTTGCTATTACTCTCGAGGTTCTTGACAAAATCTAAAGAAGTATCTGTAATGTAATCAATCCTGACTTGGTATCTCGACTTCAGTCACTTTCTCACAGATGTCATGTGACTTCCCTTTGTCTTTTCCACAAATATTTTCATGGAAACTGCTCTGACAAGCTCTTTTCACTGGTGCCACAACTGCATGAATGTAAGTGTGCTACTAGATTGGCATTGAGGTGTCACCCTTTTACTGTTGAAATAGCTGAATATAAACTCCATTTCTACTTCAACAGTTTCTTTTTTCACACTTCCTGCCTGTGAAACTCCTTCCGTTTACTTTCTTTCCTGTTAAATACAGTATTCAGAAATTTAAATGCAATGTTAATCACCATCTTCTGTCTTCTTGAACTGCATTAATCTTTTGTCTTTTCCTTAATCCTCCCTATACTGAGTCATTTCCCTCACTTTCACTCACTGTTGCCCCCTGCATACTAGTAGCATTCCCACTTTGCTTGGAGTGAAATGAATATAAAAAAATCTTTCTCCCAATTTCTCATATACTTTCATAGTTATCCAAAACTTCCTCTATTTTTTTATTGTTTTAAGTAGGTCATACTCCTTAAATACCACTCACTGTCTTTCTGGTCTTTATTATACCATCAATATACTCTGACTTGTCATGTCAGTTACTCACTGTTTTCCTTAATTTTCTTACCTTCTTGCAGTGTTTCTTTACAGTGTTAAATTAACTCTGCCTTCATTCCTCATTTTCTGACCAAGAATTTCTGCTGTCTCTTATTGATTAGTAGCAACTGTTTCTTTGTCATTCATGTTCTCCTTTAAACTAGTTTCTCACTATATTCTTTTCTGGTATTCTCAAAATACATTGGTAAACCCCATCTCAAATGCTTGAAGTGTCTTCTTCATCTGTAAGATGAGATATTATAGAGAAGTCCCACATTATCTTATTTTTTCTAAAGATATTTTCTCATCCTTTAAAGTTAAAAGTGATGGTTATATATCTGCATGTATGTAGTAATATTAATAATAATATTAATAATAATAACCAATGACACCTATCAAAATTATTCTAATTTAAAGTATTTTTAAGGCCAGAAAAATTTGCTAAAGAGCTCAAGAGA
Source organism: Acanthosepion pharaonis (assembly GCA_903632075.3). Lineage (NCBI taxonomy): Eukaryota > Metazoa > Mollusca > Cephalopoda > Sepiida > Sepiidae > Acanthosepion > Acanthosepion pharaonis. Next base: position 2,863,807 of record CAHIKZ030002179.1, on the reverse strand, counting down.
TAAGTAGACAACAGTGTATAAGTTAATTGGTATATGTTCAAAGGACTTAACTCATTGATCAACTCCAGAGTTTCATGTAACAATGCGCATCAGGATCGATGAGTTCAAAATCATTATTAACTTGAAGTTCAATATGAGTATCTGATATTTGTTATTTTAATAAGCATCATAAATTTCATAAAAAGCCCATTTTTCAAAAGAGTTTTCTGTCATTTTATCAATATTACAGCCTGATGACTTTTATGTCACTACACAAAAGAGATAATATATCATGAAATGTTTTTCAATTAGCTTCAATACAGATATTTAGAGAAAAGCAAGATCCTTGATTGAAGTTCAGAGATCAGATTTACATAAAAACTAATCAGCTGTAATCTCTTTCATAGGCAATTTAATTGCAGTTAAGAAGCCCTCTTTCTGCCTCTCTCCTCACAATTAACTGGTTTAGTGCCAATGTTTGTCAGAAGAAAGTTTCTTCAGGGTTCAACATTATTCATTAGTCTTCCGGCTATATCTTCTCTGGTTAACAGTTAACCTTTAACTAATTGCGTACAACTGTCAAAGGTAATAATTTGCACTGACATTTGAGATGGAGGTCATGATCTGACCAGACTGTTGACCCTGTTCATACATAAGATTATTTTCTGCTGATCGGATGTGATAATGCCTTTTAGTTGAAGTAGGTGAAGGGTGTCTTTAAAAGTCCCAGCTTAAAAGTAGGCAAGTGGGAACAAATTGGCAGATAGTTAATATTGAAACATTTTCTAGCAAATTTTATTCAACATAAATAAAGCAGGAATTGCAATTTTATTTGAACTGTTTATCTCTAGTATAAAATATAATGTAACCTTTATTCATTCATTATTCATTGGTTATGCAGCCTGATCTCCTCTCCTTAAACATGAGACATTCTATAGCTAACAATTGGAAATGCACAAAACCAATTAGCAAACATGCCTCATGTTACCATAACAACAAAATATCTCATTAGTAAAGAAGATCAGGTTGTTAATATATTAGTTTTTATTTCTTTTGTTTCATGTTCGTTTGATTTTTTTACATTGATTTAAAAAGCAGAAAATATAACAAATTTAATTGTAGACTAACTTGAATATTGCTATCATGGTAAACTAGTGTCTGTCAAAATTATATCTGAAACTAAATTTTATTGACTTGCAATATTTTATTGATTTCATATTAATTGATTTTTTAAGAAGATTTTGATATAGTCTGATCAAAGAAAACTTAATACTTTGCTTAGCTTTTGAAAGACATCTTTTGCACTTCTAATGTGAATTCAGATTTCAGTGTTGCACTTTCTGTCCTCTGTTAAAACACTTCCTAGATATTTAAATTGTTGTACTTGTTTGATTTTGGTATCTCCAGTTTGTAATTTGCATGTTCAGCTATTCTTTTTGCTGAAAACTTTGCATTCTGTCTTATAACTTATATTTATTTATTTATTTTTATTGTTTCCATTCAGACTTTAATTCTGGGTTTTCTTTCTTTTTTTTCTATTTTTTAGGTAAGTTCATTTCTTTCAACGTCTGCAGAACAACCATTGTTGGTACAGAGAATGGTGGAGCAGTTTGGAAATGTGACAAGACTTCTAATGATAAGTAAAAGGAGGGAAAATTCTTTGATCAGATAGCATTTAAATTACCTGCAGATTACCTGCTACAAACGTAAGCAAAAAAAAAAAAAACAAGATGACTGAATCGACTAATCGAAGATAAATATCTGCAAGGTAAAAAAAATATTTAACCTTCACCCTTTTTCTATAACAAATTTACTTATATTCTTCTTGACTTGATTTAACTCTCAATCAATTACTTATTCCTCTAAATACAAGAAAATTAAAAGATGGGGTGGAAAGTGTTTGTCTGCTTAGGACTATGCAATTTCAAATTTTCTGTGACAGTTTTTTTAGCTGTCTGTTGCCTATTTATTGCTTCTGGGTATGTAATAGAGGGTCAGTATTAAAATGAGAAGTCTATGGAAAAAAATAGATATTAAAACAACTCTGGAATCATTGATTGGCTTGATGGACAACTTCCAGGACAATGCTACCTTGCCAGAAACTGCATTTTAAATTCATTTACCACTGAAAAGAAAATGCAGTATATAAGCATAAACCTTAACACTTTATTCACATTTTGGTGTATGATGTAATTTACTTCAGTTAACATCTGATTGTTTCAAATGTAATATTTATTTTGAAATTTTTAGCTGAAACTTGTTCACTATTAGTATTTTACAAATTCCTTTTGCTTTAATTATTGTCATCACTTCAGATTGGCATATTTATTTCTCACAAGAGCAACAAGCACAAAAACAGAAATAACTTCCAACAAGACATGTATTTCATACATCAAGAGACTTTCTTTTCAGGGCATCATGAAGCATTAACAATAACTGTAGAAGTGAAAAAGGCTGATCTGTTTGAACAAAACATGCTTGTATGTTTTGTGTGCAAAATACACAAAATAAAACATGGCTGATCCAAAAGCTATAATTTAAGAAAGACTTCATCTCGTAGCTCAGAGATTTTGCAATATGAATTTGTGGCTTATGCAAATTTCAGAGCCTCAGACATTCAATAAAATGAGTATAAGTAAGAGAACATGAGACGGACAGCAGAGGCCAACAAGATGAGTGGCCATGCTTTGTGTGCAAAGTTTTGTTGTAGTCTACCCGATTGTGATTGAAAACAAGACAGGGTACAACTGGTACTCCAAACAGCCGTATCTTCTTTTGTTACAATAACAAAGATGAAAACCAAGATTAGCTTTGAGGATTAAAGGGTTTGTAATTAAAGGGTTAGTAATTTTGCTGACAATTTGAAGTTCAAACCCTTGGTTGGCTAGTGCAGATAATTAAAAACAGAACATGAAATAAGTAAACAGTCAACCAAAATGGGATATCACTATAAATCGATGGCGGAAGGAAAAAAATCTACCCTCAAAGACTGAATAAAGAGTTCAATTCAAAATCCCTTTTAAGATTATTTGCATCAACAGACACTTGACAAAAGCTAGAAGACCTATTTCAGAAATGTGATTGTAACAAAAGAGATGAGGATATTAGTCTGATTGTAAATAATCTAAATTACTACTAAAAAGATTTTAAATAACTTTTTGTCTTTATGATCATTATGCTCAAAAGGATATCAGAAAGATGAATACAAATTCAAAATGATCTCTCTCTATGTTTTATAGGTTAAGCAAAAAGCATTTGATAGTATATAACAAAGAACTTTTGGAAATGCTAGGTAACCTTGACATATTTGGGAAGGACATTAGAATAATGCAGACCCTACACTGGTAGCAAGCTGAAAACGAATTCAGTAAATATACAAAAATAGAAAGGGGTGTAAGACAAAGATGTGTCTTCACACTGGACTTATTCAACCTATAAAGTGAGATGATTCTTAGAGAATTAGGAGTCCTACAAGAATTCATTATTGGTGGCCACAATCTTAATAACATAAGATATGCAGATGACACAGTGGTGATCTCAGATATAGAAAGAAAGCAGCAATAAATCCTCCAGATTTTGGTTTGGTTTGTTTTGTTTTACGGAATATCAACCTCAATGGGTTAATTAATGCCAACAAACTTTTTATTGCTGATAATGTTTTTCTTCAAAATATTTTTCCTTGAAGAAATCTATAGCTGGTAATATTTTTTTCTAAGAATGTATAGCTGTTTGTATTGCTAGTACTTTTTTTTAAAGTATTGCTGATAATTTTTCCTTCAAAATTATTGCTGGTAATATTTTCTTTTTTTATTACAAAGAATTTCTGGTATTAAAACCCATTTTTACACAAGTGTGGGTGTTAACTATTTGCCCATAGCTGGGACCTTAACAGGTGCTATCACCCCAGATCAGGGTGGACCTGGGAACACCAGCAATTAAGAGGTGGTTCCATGCTCCTCAAGCCATCCTGATCAGTGGCCTTGATGTTGGAGGCAGTTTATTGTCTTATCCAGGACATGGATGTAGTTTATTGTCATACCCAGGACGAGATATCCTCCAGAAGGTAAAGGAAAAGAACAAGAAGTAAGGACTATACATCAATTGAAAGAAAAGTGAATGCATTTTTGTCAGCAAAAAGAACAGACAGACATGAAAATTGAAAATACCAAACTCAAACAAATAGAACCATTTAAATATCTTGGAAGTGTTTTAATAGAGGATTGAAAGGGCAACACTGAAATCTAAATTTGCACTGGGATAGCAAAATTTGCCTTTGAAAAGCTAAGCAAAGTATTAAGAAACAGAAAAATTTCATTAGAGACAAAGAAAAGATTACAAATTTGTTACATAATAACTATTCTCTTATAGAGTAGTGTAGCAAATGAGTTGACTTCAACAGTGTAAGGGACGCAACTCTTTCCGTCTGAAAATGTCTGACACGCTGCAACGCAAAGCCATGTACACCAAACACGGGTGTAATGCCGTTCTGCCAATTTCTCCAAGCAACCTGCTTTTATGAGAGACCAGACACACCTCATTAGCATGTGTGTAACGCAACTTTGCGTGACTGCACGAGACCGTGAATATTAAAAGTCACGGACGCCATCTTGGATCTTTTCTTTCCTTTCTCAATCCACAGGCCAGGCAGACGCGAGGGCGTTTGTGAGGTAAACCATTTCTATTTTCCCCACAAGTAGTAAATGCAAATGAAGAAGTAACAGAAATATGGTTCTACAGAAGGATGCTGAGGATACCATGGACTGAGTATGTGAGCAGTTTTAGTGAAAATGGACAGAAGGACACTTATACTTAAGATCTGAAAGACACTGTTGAAATTTCTAGGTAGTATAATGAGGAAAGGGGGCTAGAAAAATGTGATACTCACAGGATATGTTGACGCTAAGATGGATAGAGGAAAACAATGCATAACATAACTAGTGAGCCTGAATAAATAGTAGAACAGGATTTAGGGGAGAAAAAAGAAAAAGACAAAATTTATTAAAACCTACAAAGGAGAGGAAATTGCGGAGAGCCTTGATTGCCAATGTCTTGAATGTAAACAGAGGCAGAAAATGAGCAAATACACTTAGTTTATTTGAAATAATCTCAGTTTATTTTTAATTGGTTGCCTTTCTTGGCATCGTTCAGAGCTTTCTGTATTTAATCCATTTAATGCCCACAATCTCATTGTTAAGTGGTCAGCATTAATTGGTTTATAGGTAGAGACCTATAATTAATATCAGGTTTATAGTAGGAATTAATGTATTAAGTAAAATAATTAAAGCAGATAAAATCATTTAGTAAGTAAAGGTTAATTACAGAACATCTGTTCAGAATGCATACAGCCATTTTTAAATCTCAACATCTGGCTGTTTGCCCTTGAGATGATTTGTCAACCAATCAACAAGAGAATCATTTTGCACATGCATGAGTAGCTACTCTCATGGGGTTACTCAGTAACCATTGAATAAGTTTATATACTTGAAGCTGTTAACAAACATCCAAATCCTGTCTCACAAATCCAAAAGATAGGAAAAACAAGCAGTATAAAAATCAGAAATCAAAAGTCCAATGTCAAAATAAAATAGAGGTAAAAAATTTCCAACTCAGAGATTCTAAAATGGCGAACTCATCCTAACTCACAAACCTCAAAATAAAGAGCAATGGCTTTATTGAGGAAGTAAATTTTGTGATTGATCAAGACAGGATAAAAAAATTACCATATATGAGGCAGTAATTATCTATTCTTTTTTATTATTTTATTCTGCAAACTGTGCATGGGACACAAACTCTTTTTGGTAGATAGAGGATTTTTATGTTTGTCACAATATTGCTACATTAACACTGACCAAACAAAACATTGTATCATGCAAATCTTTCCAGATTTTCTCTATGCATCTTTTGGATTTTCCAACAGGTAAGTCACCATTAAGAAGAAAACAGTAAGACAGCTAATGCTAATCACAAAAGATGACTGTTTTGTAAAGTGGAAATTATACCACAATAAATTTATCTGGTGTCAAGCTATTTTGGAGAGGACTAAAATGGCATTGTCTGGAATCGGCCACATTTTTGTTATTATTAACTAATGAATACTTTTTGAATACATAAAACAATTTTTTGTGTTGAATACTGTTTATTTAATTTATAATAACACTGTTTTCTTGTAGCTTTCACTAAATATGTTGATTCAATGTTAACTGCAGGTTTATTAATAATAAATTTACTCAGAAACCAGTGAAAATTTTGTTCAGCTTAGTTTTAGCATGAGGATACTATAATGTAATGCCAGTAAGAAAGAAATACATTGCACTTTGGTACTGGTTGACAATGTTAGCTTCTTAACTATTTCTTCATGAGAGATAATCCACATCCTATATGAAAAAAAAAAGAAAATTGCTTGTTATTCATTGTAACTAATTTTTTTTTAAATTTTTTTTTCTAATACAAAGTCAAAGATCTTGAGGTGTGTGATAATGAACATAAGAGTAGGAAGTGAATGTGGTTACAGGGAGCAAAACAAATTTGTTTCTCTTCTTTTCTCACATGCATTTTGCTAGCATTTGTTCTTCCTCTTTCACTGTGCTTCATTTGTTCATGCATTCCTCCATCCATCTGTCTGTCCATTGCTTGATACTTTTAAATGTTCTGAATAGTTTTGCCCCTTTCAGCAATGGCCTTTATCGTTCAGTGGTTTCTTTCTACAATCCCATTTCCACTGGGCCTGTGGGCAGCCCTGAAATAGAACTTGATGTTCCATCTATCACACGTTGCTCAAAGAGTTTCTGAGCGAAATGCCACACCATTGCCCAGTGGGTAAAAGTGTTGGTTGATTGATCCAAAAGTGACTTGATCAAGTCTCCTCCCCAGCTGATTTCTCATTGGCATACAGCCACTTTTCTACCTACAATTCCCTTTTTTTTCACCATCCATTATAATTATGCGGAAGGCAGGTAGCATATATTATGATAATCTTTTACAGAGAAGATTACAAGGATATGACATATCAATAACATTTGACTTTCAACTTGAAGTGGTTAAAATTGTAGAGTTTAAGGGAACATTGGAGTTTAACTTGCATAGTAACAGTTCTTGTTTCAAAGCTTTCACTGTGGAATTCCTTGTTTACCAAAAGAATGCTTAGGGAATGAGCATAACTCAATCCTGTGAATATTGCAAGGCAGATCTGAGTTTGTCTAAACATTTGACATGGAAGCAGTGACACACTAGTGACAGGATCTGCAATGTGGAGAATAAGTCATCCTTACGTGTCTGCATAGACAATTTTGAACTTCAATTATATGTTTTAAAAATTAATTCTCTCAACATACACTAAAGCAAGAACAATGTTTATCTCCTGATAAGTAACCACTAATGGCTAGAATATTAGTATTCCAACCTTGAGATCCAGGTTCAAATCTCACCATAGTCAATTTGTCAAAGAAGTGAATTCTTGATATTGAAGTGAGGAGACAATACCAGCCTAAGTGCCTGAAAACTATGCCAAGTATTAACCACTTCCCTGCCAATTATTTTGGGTAAAACATTTAATTTTCGGACATTTCTTTTTAATATAGTAACTAAGAAACTGAGGCATCTTGAAGTACCTGAGCAGTGGCTAACACCTCTACCAGATGTATGAGTTGACAACTGGACATGTTTCAAGCTCAGAAGAGCACAAAATGAATCAAGATCAATTTACAAACATGTCTGTAGTTAGTTTGTTAGCATTATGTTTTGGATGTGTTTATTCCTGCATGTCTGAAAAAGACACTTTCAGTAAAAATGTATATACACGTCTATGTTGGCAGAAGGGTTAACTGAATATATCTGAGTGAAATTGGATTGATGGAAGAGTTCATTGATTTTTTGGTTGATGTTGTTTAGCAGTATATCGACCTCTATGGGTTACTTAATGCCAAAATCTAAATATTTTGAACACAATTCTATAGCTTCAACTAAGTATATTTTGAACACAATTGTATTCTTTCAACTACAAATAAAATGTATTGTTGGTCAATTTGCTATAAAATGTATTGTTGGTAATTCTACTATAAAATGTATTATTGCACCTGTGACCAACAGCAATTAAGAGGTGGCTCAAACACTCCTGAAAACCTCTAATCTCCTGATCAGAGGACTTGCTGCCAGTTGCAGTCTATCATTATATGCAGGATTAAGAATTGTTTGAATGTCATTGATAAGTGCAATAGAAGTAACTATAGTTATGGCTCGGTCAACATATTTGGAGTCTGTAGGTGTTGAAGAAACACAATTGTGCCTTAGCAGGCATCTACAAAAAGGATTAGCATATCTTATTTGCAGATTAGTGTATTTAGAAATGACAAGTTATCCGTTATTATTATTAATAATAATAATCATATTCCCTCGAGTATATTCAGAAAGTTTTCAATATTAATAATCTAGCCTGAAGAAGAAAAGCAAAGATAAGAAAATTGATTATAAGTCAAAGATAATAATACCTGGAAGGTTTTATTTCTTTTTCTTTTTTTTTATTCTGCTAAAATCCTTCATTTAATAAAATCTTGCATCTTGTTTTATTTAGATTTTAATTATTTCCACTATTTCTTGGAGATTTAATACAATTCTTGTCATATACTTTAAAGAATTTTCTTAATTTGTCTTCAGTTTCATATTGCCGCTGGCCTTTTTCTCCCATTACAAGAACACCAGTCTGTTGGGGAAAAGCGTTTTTCTGATATGCTTTTTCTTACTAAGAGGCAAGTGACTACCACATGTCAACTACTCTTTTGGCTACAGCTTCTTTCCAAATTTAAAAGTAGGATGGTTATGTTATAATTATCAGTTAATTACCAGGAAAAAAGTTTTGAAATTGAGGTAAAAAAAACAAGCATTCGTCTGCAATGCCGTCATCATGTTGTTGTGAATGAAAAGAAATCTCAGCTGATTCAAGCTAATGAGAAGAAATTAAGAAAGGCACTAATTAAGGTATTTTTTGTGCTCAAGTGGAAGTTAGAATAGAAAAAAATAGGAAGATGAGTGAAAATCGGGTAAAATGTATGACATGCTCCTTGGATTGTTGGGATAATTTGGCAGTATGAAATCACCTCTGTTTTATTCTGAATTTTTGTGACTAGGAATAACTAAATTAAAATGATAATTGTAATTATCTTGAATAATGGGAGAATAATCATAATAAAAACACAAATGCCATATCATAATAAAAGTGGTAAACTGCTGCTGTTTCAGTTAATAAAAATCAGCATACATCAAATGTAATGTGTATCCAAATATATATGACATTTGACACATGCTTATGCACATGTGTACAAATGCAAATACCCACACACAGACAAAACCAGAAAAATTAGCCTAACACCAATAATAAGTGCCTCCTCACTAGTTCATAAAATAATTACAACATCAAAACAGTGTTGACCACATTTTTATATTTACATATGCTGTACCCCTGATATATATATATATATATATATATATATATATATATATATGATCCAAACATAATTGAAAATACCAGTGTTTCTGTGTTTTTGTCTGTTTTCTCTCAATCTCTGAGAAAGCTTTAATAAACGTGAAATATGTTAGATTGATATATGTTTCGTATTTCTTTATCTTGTCAGATTCAATCTACGTTTGATTTGCATTTGATCTTTAACTCTCACACACACACACACATATATATATATATATATATATATATATATATATATATATATATATATATATATTGAGAGAGAGAGATGAGGGTGGGGAAAATGTGTAACAAAGTGGAAAACAGTTTTCAGGTAATACATTTCATCCTCTTGGACTTTGTTGGACTAAATTTGTAACAATTTTAGTGCAATGAAACCTAAAGAACAAAATGCCTCAGTTGAAAAAGTTTTTACACTTTGTAATATATTTTTACCTTCAATATTGTTCTTGATATCTAAAAATTTATATATTATTATCATATTATTTTATATATGGTGTCTCCATTGGCCAGTTACTTCTTAAAATTTCATATGTACATAGGTACATAATCTTCAGGCAGCCAACACCAGAGTTCATTTTTCAACCACTTAATCTCTCTCTCTTTCTCTCTCTCTCTCTCTCTCTATATATATATATATATATATATATATATATATATATATATATTTTTCCATGAGGACAGAATCCAGGTAGAGCTCAATGTTCAGGACAGAGCAAGAATATAATATAAAAGGCCCAAACTCTAATATTCCATGGTTATAATTTATTACATTGGAATCATAATCATGATCCAATTCGTCAGGCCTAAAATAATGTCTGTGTGTGTGCATTCTTATATATATATATATATATATATATATAAATAATAAAATAAGTTTGTTCACTTATGAATGTTTCTCCTCTGAGATTCAGGAATAACATCTCCTCTTCAGGGGACTTGATGGTCAATACATTATTTTTATTTTTTATACTATTTTTCATTCAATAGAAGGCCCAATGTTGATGATTATGCAATGAGGTTGTTGTAAGGAGTGAGTGAGAGGTGCATGTTATGAAGTTATGTAGGATAGATCAACGTGACCCTATACTTGAAGTGGTTAAAATTGTAGTGATCATGGAATTTGTTCCACAATGTAACAGTTCTGGAGAAGTTGTGATATGGGGAAAGCATCAAAAATAGACTTACGATCCTTGAAACAATACCCCTACAATAAAAACAAACATCAATAAAGGAAAACAGTTACAACATAAGCATCCACATCTTCAAATGTATATAAAAAACATAAACACTCCTGATATACATCACAATACACTTTGTAACACCACAACACACTTTGCTTATATTACAGCACTGGCTTGTTCTATGAAGCTCATCATTTCTTTCTATGTACCGTTATGATGACTTAAGAAAGTCAAAAGCATAGACCTTATTTCTTGTACTTTTCTTTCAAAATAAACATTGGAAAAATTTTGATAGAATTTTCTACTTGCCTGAGATGGATTATTCATAATTAGGAAATTATTTTGATACTACATTCCAATCATAGATGTCAGTGCTGGGGTGTGGCAATTTAATCAAGGCAGAGTACACAGATAGAACACTTCAAGCCTAGGTAGAAAGACCAATCCAGGCATCTATAATCCTCGAATTTTTCAAGGCACTGTGCTAGTTAGAATAATAAGTAATCATAGAAGTGTACCCCAAAGTAAATTAGAAATAGAAAATGATTATCAGAACTTAAGTGAAGACTGTGAAATATAAAACTTCTGTAGTTGTTGCAACTTGCAGAAAACTTCAAGAAATAATCCATCAAAAGAAAAAGAAAAAAATACCAATTAATATTCCGCTCAAAAAATTAATGGTATTTCAGAAGATGATAAACAGTTAATGAAATTTTAGTATTGTTTGGCTTGGAGCAATTTGCACCTTGAAGATACAAATTCTATTTACTAGAATATGAGATCTTTATAAATCTACCATTCATCATTTGGGCTGGTGCTGCTGCTATAGATTCTTAACAGAATTCAAAGAATCTGCAGTGTTATTCGTCCTGACCTGATATCTGAGTTTCAATTACTTTTCCACTGCCATAACGTAGCTTTCCTGTTTTTTTTTTTTGTTTTTTTTTTTAGAAATATTTTCATTGTAATTGTCCTGATGAGCTTTCCATCTCAACTTTACAATATAAGTAGTAGATTGGCAGCTTGGCTTCATAATTTTACAGTTTCTCAATTGTGGAACGCTTTTCTGGCTTCTTTCTTTCCAAAATTTAAATGCAACATTAATGGTCATCTTCTGTCTTCTTAATCCCTGTTCTTTTATTGGCTTTTTTCCTTAATGTTTTTTTTTCCTCTGACTCCTTATATCTTTGTTGCTTTTTATGCCTTGCATGGGGTAAAATGATAAAAAATAAATAGAACAATAAAATACTGTTTTCATGATTGCGATGGCAGTAATGTTAAACATGTTATTTATTTGACCCTCACAATGCATATTGAGGGCAAGAGGAAAGTAGTAGGCCACTTACCTGATTAACTTGTGTGAAAAGATAGCAGAATGGAGTGGGTGGGCTGAAGATGGGCAAAGGAGCAAACACTGCTAAGTGTTACAAAGCATAGGAGGTTGTGGAGAGCCATGATCACACTGAAAGTGCATGGCACATAGAACATTGTTTATTATTAATATTATTTTATACATTTGGATTTACTGCTTTCAGGATGTTACCAAATACTCTAACCATAATGTTCATCACTTTTAATGTAATGTTTACAGCTTCCAGGTGTGGTCCTGGTATTCTTTTTAGCTTTCAGCAACAAAAAAAAATATGTAGTACATATAACTAGAAGAGATAATAATGATAGAATCAAGATGTTAACTTTCCACACTACCAAAAATGTCTGGAAGGAGACTCCGATTAGAACATTGTTGAAGATAAAAATAAAATGTCCTGACAAGTGCAGGGATTGAGTCAGTTAACCAAATAAAGACCGTAGCTTTTTATGGAGATGTCACTCTCGAACTGGAATAAATCACCCAGTGGAGCTTTATACAAGCCAAAACTTTTCTCTCTAGTTAGTATTTTGTTTTTTGCCCAAAGAACCTTTGTCACTTAGCTGTAACCTTACTCAGTATTTTTACCCCCTATTCATTTGCTGAGAAAGTCACACATAGATTGGAAAAGAAGAAAATTGAAAACTAGGAAATCAAAACAGAGGCTATAAGAACAAATAATATTACTCAATTTAAACTACATAGAATTAGAAAGACATATCACAGGGTTCTTGAGAAGTTTAATTTTTTGAAAAACTGTTTTAATAAAAAAAGATTTTATAAATTTCAAATTTCAACCAATAGTAACACAAATCATTCAGTTAATGAATTTTACCATTACCTGTGATCCACTGCCTTATATGTATTCAGGTAGTCCCTAGATACATTTTTATATTATTTTTAGATCCACACTTCCCACTTGGATGAGATGTGTAGTCTGAATTTCAAAATGCCAGAGTACCTTCTTTTTATTTTTGATGGCATCTTTTGTTTTTTACAGAACATATTAGTTCATAAACTCAAGCATTAAAGAAATTATATATATATATATATATATATATATATATATATATATATATATAGAGAGAGAGAGAGTCCATTATAGTTTTCTTAATGCTGGTAGTAATACCTACATTTTTCCTACATTTTATTATTATTATTTTTGTTTGTTTTTTAACATCTTTATGAAAGAGAAAAATAAAAATTGAATTCATTATTGGACACATTCATATTGATAATTATTTCTGAAGCTATCTCAGTAGAACTATGATTAGAAGTATGAAAGGAGATTTTTAATTCCAACCTCCTTCTCCAAATTTGGCCAAATAAACAAACATTGTCATTATATAAACACCTTTTCATTTGGATGAGTATGCTCATCCATTACTCCACTGTGCCTCCTCATGGAGGAGTGCTAATACCCTTGGGAAAGGTATGAATCCTCTTCTTCTCCACACCGGCTATGGGTAAATAACAGGACAGACTGGGTTCTATAGCCTTGGATGGCAACTGGTCTACTGCAGAAAGAAATGGCAACTTACTGCAGGAAAAAATCTGCCTTGTCAGTCATATATTGAGAGATACATGATCGCCCTAGCATTTATCACGAATGGCACATAACTGACTGATGCTCATCTCATTGTTTAACTTACAACCTTTCAACTTGACTCCAGGCTAAGTAACAGTCTAACTCTCTGCTTTTGGGCGGAGAGGAACCCGGACGAGGCTCCAACGAAGGGCAGAGTCTTGTTCGGCGTGGTTGACTGCCCCTGAACCCGTTTATGCAGGTTCAAAGAGGGAATATTTTTGGCTGAGCCTACGGGCTCAGAAATCCCACATTAAACCCAGCCTTGTGCCATATGTAACCCTCGTGGGGTGGGGGGTAGCTAAATATCACTTAAAATCTTTCAGCCATTGTACCATCTAGCCTACTTCAGATGTCTGCTATATTTGGTAACCTTCTCAGAATTTTGAACTGAATCTTTTATTTAATCCACTGGGTAGATTGTGCTCATCCATTTTCATGCTTAGGGAGATAACTCATATTCAAATATTCACACACTTAATCACTTTGGCGTTACTTGTCAGTTTCATCTGCTGAATCAGAGTATATCATTTTTCCACACTATCTGAATCAAAGATTCGACTCACAACTCCAAGGAAACCAGGTTTGCTTTAACCAGTGTCTTAAGTGACAACAGAGTCTTTCTCTTAGACAATCCACTGGTTCAATATCTAACCTTTACTTCGCAGCATTGATATGACAATCTAGAAATAGATTGTCTTATTCCTGTAACATTAGATCAGACAAATGCCAACAGAAGATTATCAGCATTAGGAGATTCCTTCAAGATAACAACTACTTTGCAAGTATAGTGATTTTCTAAGCATAGCTTAGATGTGGCACAAGGCCGAAAGTATGGGGCACCCAGTGAGGATCGAACTCACTACTCAGTTGTAATTGTTCTAGCGAGACAAGCTTGCTAGCCATTACACCGCCTCGAGGTGCCCTACTTTGCAAGCGTAACATCAGCTTCTAAGCACAGGAACAAATGAGTCAAGGACAATAATAAATAACCTGCTAACCATTTGTTAAGCATACATTAGAACTATGTGTAAAAACATTCAGTGGATCTATGTCACATTAGGACAGTATTCAAAAGCTGTTCAGCATTCAGTTGATCTCTCATATAAAACAAATCTCTTTCAGAAGAGAACATGAGCAAGAACAGTGCGTATTCCATTCTGTGCAGTAGTTGCAAAGAATGCAAAGGCAAGATCAGTTGCTCCTAAAAGATTAGTGTAGCTGAACATCCAAACATAAGAGGAGAAACACTGAAATCAGGTATGGACGATCATGTATGGAATGGAAACAGTGATCATCATTTGATGTGAAATGAAGTCAAGATTCTAGACAGAGAACTGAAAAAAGTTTAATTATATTTTAAAATGCTTTCTCTTACTGAAATGGAGATATTATTCTAATTTCAATGACTGAAGATTAATAATATCGTAAAAAATTATGAACATTTGACAACTTTGCAATATTTGTTGACAACTGTCATAATTCCAGAACAATCCCAATTTTCTCATCAAGTAAACTACAAAGATGTTTATCCTAGGAAATACCCTGTCAAAATCAACTTGAATTTTTCATGCCTGGAAAATATTGAGTTATTTTTTTATTTAATTATTTAGTGTTGATTTATTTTTTAGTTAATAGTACCATTATTATCAATATTTTGTTATTCTAAATTGGATAATCCATTAAAGTATTGTTGAATTAAAGTTTCATGTTAAAACTTCATTGGTCCATTCATCCACTTGATGTAACCACTATCTTAGAACTTAGGATTAATGTGTTTGTTAAATAAGTTCTTTGATGTGTGCACTCAAGGTACTCAAGAAAAGTACTTGATCTGTTTTCCAAGATGGTCTGAAATCTAGAACAATCCACTTTGATAAATTTTTTCATTGCATTTTTTCATGCATATTTTTAATTAATATTTCTGTTTTCACTCTCTTAACATTTCATAATTGCACAGTAAATGCTTCAACCTTCTTCGGGATTTTCTGCTTGACTAGAAAAGTTAATGATCTGCAACATTCACGTGAAGATGATTAATGATAGGCTTTTAAAGGAGATCCAACAAGACAAAAATAGCCTTAGTTTTATGACTGTTTTCATCATTTCTACATTGCTGTTGCACTTATGAAGAATTTCCTGCCAAGTACCATAAATAAAAGCATTAATTAAGACTCTGGAAAATTATTTGAATGAAAATGCAAGCAAGAAATTTGCTTTCAAGTTGCATTAGCCCTTCTAAGGAATTCACTTCTTTAGTAATCCCTAAATAAAACAGAGAATTAAAAAAAAATGAAGAAAGAATTAAGGAAGTATTTAACCAAGAATATCTTTGTGTTGTGGCTTTCCTTTTAGCAAAGATAAAAAAAAAAGCAAACTGTAATCCATTGATCGTTTGATCTCTTTTGCAAAATCAGATGATATTCAGGTGAGCAGGTACATGTGCACAGGTTTTTATGTATTTTCATGTGGCATATTTATTTTTAACACTCTTACTGACATGAACATACTTAGATGCCTTTGCAAAACATCAATTGCCTCCTACTGACAAATGCATACATTCACAATATTCATGCATTTACAAATCTTACATTAGCTGCTGTTGATACAGTTGTACATTTTCCAGACTGTGAAATTACTTAGTATTTGTTATCAGCTAGCTGGCACATTGTGCAATTTTGAAACCAATGTAGGGTCGATAGAACCTTTTAGATACCAGTTATGGGTAAATAGTGAACCTTCATAGTGAAATTACTAACAATACGATTTTAAAGCCAAATGACCAGTAATAAATTTTATAGTAGTCAGTTGTGTTCAAAATATAATTACAATTATTATATACAATTGTGTTCAAAATATATTTAGTTGAAGCCATAAAATTATTTCCAAAATATTTAGATTTTGGCATTAAATAACCCACAGATGTTGATATACTGCTAAACAAAATCAACCAAACCAATATAGACATATATTAGTATACAACTAAAACTGTTTTGTGATGTATTTTTAATACAGTGTTTGTTTATAGTAAGTGTTGTTAAGCTTAGTGACGGATTGGTTGTGGATACAAGCTCTGCTGGGTGTGTCCTATGTCTTCTTTGATAACATTCCCGATTGATAAGCTTTTTTTTAAATGTTTTATCACATTGAAACACTTTTCCTAATATGATCACCAAAATCAAACAATGTTGAGCATAGGCAGTACCTAGATGCGTGTCCACTTGGGAAAACCAGGTGCTAGAAACTTGGATATGAGTGTGGTGAAATGTAAAATGGCACACAATTGGAAATTGAAGAATCAAGTTTCAATCCCAGTCACTTATTACATTCAATTACATTCACTTATATACAAATACCCTAAGGAATGGTATGACTCTACCTCTTCTTCCCTAGCTATGGGTTAATTAGTAGAATTTTTATTAGTAAATCATTGTAACAATTTTTTAGATAATAAGCTGAAAATATTTTCTGGCTTTAAATAACTTTCAAAAGGTTGATAAACTGTGAAAAACAAATCAATCAAAACCCTGAATGATGAGAGCATTAAAGGGTAGATTGTTTGTTCAACCTATTTTTTCATACTGTATTTTAAATGACATCTTTGTCTTTGAAAGCAATCCACAAGTTCGTTGATACATGATTTATATGCAGTTTTCTTCAGGCAATTCACCTGTAAGAGATGATTAATTTCTTTAAACAATTTTGATTCAAACTCATGCCACTGTCAGTTGTTAGGATAACACGTACACCAAAATTTTATATAAAATCTCACAGGCTACTTCATGCCACAGTTTTTGGACATGTATCTTTTGATAGTTACACCAGACAAGCACTGTTTGTATCTAAATTCTTTTGATAGTGATAATTGTGCAACTATAAAAAAAAAATGCAATAATAACAGCAAAAATTGCAATATGAGCACTGGTAAAATGGTTGCTGAAGACATTAAGTTTTTAAGTCACAGAAATTCAGACACCTTAAGGACATGTGGCACAGTAGATAAAGGCATTAGTTAGATCCAGTGACAGGACGCAAAGAGTTGTGATTTCAATACCTGGGTAAGGCAGTGGAGAACTTGGATAGGTGAATTAACAGGAGATAACTGACATACATTAGACATGGAACTAGAACAGTCTACCCCAGTGAGCAAAATAAAGAGTTCAATTCAATATTCCAATCACCTGAAGAAGGCCGGAGTGTACAATGGCCAAACATTGTGATAAATATGGCAAAAAAGATGAGGACAATAGTCCAAATAATGTAAACAGTGTACATAATACCTGATCTCAGAAATATAGACAGAGATTGTCCAACTATATATGTGTATGTTGATAAAACCAGTGTAGATCACTGTGAATGTTGCTGATGTGCAACTATTTACTTTCTTTTTTGAGTATTGTTGGCACCATTTTGCCTACCTGCATATTTCTGTATTGATATTTCAATGCATTAATATTAAAGTTCATTGTTTACATTATGGAAATAATGACAGATACGTTTCTGTATACTTCGAGTTACATACAGCATATGTATTTTCTGTGAAGCATCACATCAAATTGTAGATATGATGAATAAAATAAAACAGTCTTTGAATTGCTACTGGTTCTCGAGTAATCATCAGCCTTAAGCAATGTTGAGTCTGGTCAATATCTATATGGGTGACCACTTGGGAATACCAGGTACTGTAAGCTGTAAAAAACATCAATCTTTGAATTGTAGGAAAGTGTTGTTTTATAGTAGGAAATGGTGCAGTAACGTTTTTGTTCTTTGGCTCTAATTTTAGAGTTGAATTTTGAAGTAGTGATATGAACAAGCATAGCACAGGAAGGAGAATATACTGCAACATGTTTTATCTTTCAAATATCTGCTGTATATCCAAGATTTAATGTAATATTAGATCCAACTGTTTTAGATTTCTTAGTTTATACTAATAAATAGTCTAATAAATTTCTTAGTCCATACTAATAAATAGTATAATAAATTAATCTACACAAATAGTCTAATAAATTTTTTATAAAAATTTTATTCCATACCAAATCCAAGTTCTTGTGTCAAACATGAAAACTTTGTTATTCAGAATAGCAAGTCATAAAAAGGTGCAAAATTACAAAATAAGATTCAACCACAGTGTAAAATTTAAAAAAAAAAAAAACATTTATTACACAATTACGAAAAAGGTAAAATGTTTGCACAAAAATTTCCTTTTGTGTGTCTATTAAGGCAATGATAAGAATTTCTGATAAAATGATTACCATAAAAAAATGAGAAAATTACAGTTTGGGGAAAGACAAGGATTTTGAAAAAGACTAAAAGAGAAAAGCAATTCAAGGCAGTAGTAAAACGAAGGTGCAACCACCTTTTGAGAAAAAAAACAAAAACACCTACTTTCACTTAACCCAGCAGTGTCTCTGGGTCATATAGTAATTTTTTAAAAGTCCCTTTTAAATTCACTATGTTCACACTTGGGGAAAAGTTCTTTAAATTCTTTTTTGTTCTTTGTTGCTCAACTGCAAGAGAATTTTCACTTCAACTTCAAAATTCTTTAGTCACGATGCAGCTGGCTGGTAACTGGAGCTTTCTTGCCTTCTGTTCGTTGATATTTATTTGTCTTGTCCCCTTGCTGTTGAAATGTCTTCCACTCATTCACTCATATTTAGAAGGCTTCATCAGAAGTTTTCTCAAGGGCATGAGACCCCAGCTCTCATTGGCCACAGAATACAAAAAATTTCCATAAACTTGAAATCGATCCTTGACAATTGTGGTGGTTTTCAACCACTGAAGCAAAAAAAGATAATCTTTTTTGACTCAGTGCTTGAAATATAAATACATAACAGTTGCAAGGGACAACACATAGGTCAGTGGATGTGAATATACTGAAATACATATTTTTCAATAAAAATAGTTCAGATAGTTGCAAAATATCACCTGAACATGTGCTACATTTTCTTTGTGTCTTTCTCAGTTTTGTTGAAAAAATGAAATTGGCACTCTTTGATTTTTCTCTGATATAGAATGGTGCCTACCATGTAATCTGATGTGCCAGTGGTCAGTAATAATTTGGTATTTAGTTTCTCAGAGATATAACTGAGTTTAGTGTAATATGTTAAAGTGCTCTTTGTATTTATAAGGACTGCTGCAAAATAAAATTTGATATTTTTAGACTTGTTTAATGGTGGCACAATTTATGAACAGTTTGGAATGAAACT
Source organism: Acanthosepion pharaonis (assembly GCA_903632075.3). Classification (NCBI taxonomy): domain Eukaryota; kingdom Metazoa; phylum Mollusca; class Cephalopoda; order Sepiida; family Sepiidae; genus Acanthosepion; species Acanthosepion pharaonis. The sequence goes on along the minus strand of CAHIKZ030002179.1, from coordinate 2,844,009 downwards.
TTCAACAAAAATTTATAAGACCTATGAAATGTTGAAGTTGTTTTAACAATGGTAATGTTAGGAAATTTCCTGTCATTTCTATGTTTTTAGGAATAACCATTATTCCAGTTTTAACAATGGAATGTCTAATAAACTTTAGTACACAAAATATGTATTTTCCATTTGATTTTGACTAAATTTTGATAGATTATAGTTGAAATATTTGTTTCAAATGTTTTGTGGGATTACACCACCGAGTCAGCCAGTTGTCTTTTTCAGTAGTATAAAAGAAGCAGCCAAAAAGTCTCTTTTATTCACAAGATGTTGTAGCATCAAGACGGACTTGTTCCTCTGCTGTGGAGATTTCTTTCTTTGCACAAACTGACTTAGTTTTAACAGAACCATGCTCACACACACACATTACAAATAATCCCATAAATGCTTTACTCTCTTTTGCTGACATTGTTTCTTTGTCATTTTAAATTTGGGGTTGGGGGTTCTAAACTTCATGGTGTAATTTTCACTGACTAGCTCATAGTTTTCATATAATGTTTAGCATGATGGTTAATTACTTGTGTGTAGTGAAAAGTTTTCAAATCCAGTAAAAGTTGCAGTAATATTGGCAGCATATTTTGAGAGCAGATAGATACAGTGAATTCTGTTAATGTATTAATTGGATTTGGTGTCTGACATGGTGAAATCTATTTTGATGTTGATTAGAATTCGATTTTTTTTTATATAGGGAGACAGATCATACTGTATCAGAAAGCCAGTACCTAAAATAGGTATCTTAACATATTCTAGATTAAATTTGTAAATGGCATAGTCCCATGTTTAGTACTAATGTTTTTGTTCCAATGCAATGGCATAGCTAGTGTGTGTGCCACCCTTGAGTTTGCCACCCCCTGGCCTCCCACAAAAATACATATTGCACAGTGACTCACTCTTAAATTCATAAAACTAGTTTGTGTACTATTATAATTTTACTTTCAAATACTCAAATATAAAATGCTTCAAATACACACCAAACATACTTTATTAGTAACAGTTAAAAAGAAGAAATGACATACAGGGGAAAAAGTGTAAAAAGTTAAGACCATCTTTATTTCTGAAATGAAAATTACAACTTTCTACAAAGTAATTTTTTTTGCTTTTTTGTTGGCAAATTCTTCAATGACATTGTCAAAAACTATTTCATCTATCAATTGTCATTTTATAGACAGTAGATAAACCAATATATATGCCATAGTTTAAGTTATTTGAAATCAAAAAGATCCTTTAACTGTGAATACTGTCCTGAAATTGAAACCACTTTTATTTCAATACAGCCTATACAGCTTTATAGCCTATGCCAAAACACAAAAGTGCCACCCATGTGAGACTGCCCCCTCTGCCTACCTCTAGCTACACCACTGTTCCAAATGTATGTAATTTCACTGTTGTTGTAACATGAAGTTTCCAGGTGTTGGAGTATTGTCTGGCTACAACAGGTACCTCACTTAATCTGGCTCTTGTGTCCACTAAAAAATTTTCAGGTATATAATGGAAAAAAGAGATGATTTCTGGGACTTTCCAGAAAAGGTGGCTGTCATTATTTGTTGGAAAAGTCATTGAAAGATTTCTTTTTATTGGAATGTATAGTGTTTTATCTATTTTGGTATTGGTTTTCTATTATTACAATGATATCAGAATACTGTGGATTGTTACTGCTGCTGATGATTACACATTCATAGTCAGTTAATGCTACATTGCCTGTTTAAACTATTTCTATGTTGAGGACAGTGTTGTCGTGTGAATGTATATGATTGCAATTTTCTTGTCAAAACTGGAATTGCCGTTTGCAATTGTTAATAAAAATTTTAGTCATTTTGTGCCATTTGTTTAGTAGCCACATTCAATATTTTTGAAGATAAGCTTTCTATGATATTGTCACGCATGTTTTTTTGCTTTTTTTTAAAGTATCTGTAGGTTTAGGATATGTGTAATAATTGTTGGTAATTTGTCTCACTATAATCATCTTAAAATATTTTTATAAGACTCTCAACGCATTGCCATATTGTGCATAATACAAGAAATTTTGAATGACAATTCAAGGAAAAAAGTGGGAGGAATCATACACAAATACAATTTTCCGAAGTCTTTACTCAGTTTAGAAAACTGCTTATTTGAAACTGCAAGATTTCAAATACACTGTTTTTCCCATAAAATAGTGTAATGACGAAAGTATGCAGGTGTAGTCTTTAAGAAAGCTTTATTCAACTGAGAATTGATTGTTCACATATAGTATCCTTTTATAGCCCCAGTAAACAGAATAGCTCTCTCAAAGAAGTGAATAACAAAACAAGGGGAGACCACTATTGATTATTCATAATAATTTGTTTATATTTTGATTTTTTTTTTATTTACAGTTTTCTCTTTTCATTCTAAATGAAAATATTTTTTTCTATTTAAATATAGATTAATTAACACCATAAAATGTACTACTGGGTAGGTCTTGTTAGCACCTTTCCTCAAAAATATGTTTTTAATCTGAACTTAAAAGAAATGTGCAGTGGCTAAACACACAGGTCTATTCTTGAATATTGTAAACAATATTTTAGTGAAATATATGTACAACACTGAGATTTTAATGAATAATATGGTATAACTTGTAAAAATAAATTTACATTGGAATAGATGTATTACAAGCTTGTATTATACTCAAGGATGTAATTTATTCTTTTTTTTTTTAGCTTAAGAAACACAGCTTATACTCCAGTCAATTTATACACAAGAAAATACGGTATATAATACAGTGACTGTGATAATGTTTTGTTGGCAAGTTCAGTTTTTGTTCATAATTCCCACAAAAGGGATTTATCAGAATTTATTGTGCATTTTATTACAGATGCCTTGAAACAGGCTTTATTTGAGAACATTCTCTAAAGAAGCATCTCTCCATTGCTATTACAAGTAAGAAAATTTCTTTGCAGAAGCCATTATTTCCTGTTATTCTCCTAGAATTTAAAGGCTGCAAAAACCTGATTTTTATGCTTCGATCAGTAAAGAGTGGTAAATGAATAATGACTTAAGCTCCAATGGATGTTTTTGTTTGTGAAAACATTATTGTTTGAACTGAGTTTTTAAGGAAAACTTGTCTGATACATTAGGTATGGCTAAGAAGATTGCCTTTGTGTTTAGCACAGAGTTATCATTATGTTGTCAAAGTGTAAATTTATCGTTCCATCCTGGGTATGACAATAAACTACGTTCAACAGCAAAGCCTCTGATCAGGAGGTTTTGAACAGCATGGAACCACCTCTTAATTGCTGATGTTCCCAGGTCCACATTGACCCAGCATGGTAGCAACTGTTAGTGTCCCAGCTATGGGCAAATAGTTAACCCCCAAAATCGGGTCAAAAAACTATGAAAGTGTAAAAATAGGTTTTAATACCAGAATTTTTTTTTTTAAATTGTTACCAGCAATACATTTTTGAAAACAAATATTACCAGCAATACATTTTTTGAAAAAAAAAAATATTACCAGTGAAGAAAAATTCTTATCAGAAATAGATTTTTGAAGGAAAAAATATTACCAGAAATAGATTTTTGGAAAAAAAATATTACCAACAATGAAAATTTTGCTGGCATTAAATAACCCATTGTGGTTGATATGCCGTAAAACAAACAAACAAACAAACATTATTGTTTGGAGTGAGTTTTAAGCAAAGATTATCTGACACTGTCAGTCCACATTAGGTATGGCTAAGAAGATTGCCTTTGCATTTGGCACAGAGTTATCATTATGTTATCAAAGTGTTAAGTTATTTCATTATTTTTAATAAAATCTCTGACTCATGAGCCTTTGATATGCAGATACGTGTCCTGGTACCAATTATAAGTACCCCATATTTATAATGAAAGGAAACATAGTTACTTTTACTGTTCTCTACCAAACTGAAAGTCTTTGAAGAATTACAATTTCCATGATAAATTTGTAAAAATAACAAGTTTTGAATCCAAAAATAACTAATTCTCTTATATATATATATATATATATATATATATATAAATATATATATATATATATTATTATATATATATATATATATATATAATTGTAATTTTTCAAAAGACTTTCAGTTTGGAGAACAGTAAAAGTAACTATGTTTCTTTCATTATAAATATGGGGTACTTATAATTACAAAGGAAAAATCATCACCTTTAAATTATAAATAATAATATATTGAATAATGAAGTATAATAAGTAAAAAGAAAGAAATATTTTGTTTGGTATCATCAATTCAGATCAGTAATATAAATTCCTTTTGCCATATTGAATAATATCTTTTTTCTTTTATACTACATTTTTTTATCAAGACTCATAGATAATTTTCTGCATATGTCTTTATTTAAATTATTTCAATAATATTGTTGTCATTACATAATTTCATTTTCCTTACATTTTAATATAACTTTATCATTAATTTTACATATTTGAGAATGACTAAAATGTATCTTTTTAATGATATTCATCATGATACCAGTCATCAAAGTTCTGACCAGTACTGTAGGGTTTACCAATTTTGACTAGACAACACATTCTATCACAGTTGAGAGTAATCCAGACTTGAAATGCATTTATGTGTAAAAAGATAAAATCTCCTTAAAAATGTGAAAGACAATAATAAATTATCTTCAGTTTTGACTTGTTTAGTTTTGCTCTTCAGTTGTGTATATAATTTTGAGAAGAGTCTGTTATGTCACATTCAAGAGGGAAGTCAGTCAAGTTCAACAAATATACTAACCCCTTATTAACTCCTTTGCTTTACACAGAATGTTACTCACGGAATCCATGAAGTAACAAACCAGTATTTAGATTCTAGTATCCTAAAATTTCTCTGGTTTCTCTTTTTTCAATCAGTTTATGAAATGTAACAAGAGGAGAGTTAGAGAAGAAAAATTTATTCTCCCATTTACAATTCTCTTATTATGGGCATTATAATATCTATGATATAATAATACCTTAGCTCATGCAAAGGACTAGAAGTAATGGCTGGAAGGAAAAGAAATGACAAACAGGCTTTATTCTCAGAGAGACTTTTATAATAGTAAACATACACAAAACCATATATATACATATATACACCTGCTTCACACAGAGAATAATATATTACATATATCTACACAGCAAAGCAGAGTGCAAGGAGAAACAAAAAAGGAAAGATGTTATATATAATTTGAAGATACTCCTGACCTGGAGAAGCCATTTTTAGGACTCAGATTCATTTATGTCTGAAAGGGAAATGGCACCATATGCTTGTTTACAGTTGGGGAAGCAGATTTAGCCTCACATGTAATTTGAGTGTTACATTGGCAGCTGATCTAAAAAATGACCTATATTCTGTTGTTAATTGGTTCAAAGAATGGCTTGTAAATTTGAACGCCACCAGAATAAAACTACTCTCTATTAATTGTGTGATAGAACTCTTTCTGCCTTCCATCAGCATTGCTGATACTAATGTTCATGAGAGTAACTCATTATGGCTTCTCAGGCTAACATTTTCCACTGACATTAAGTGAAAAGATTGATTCAATTGCTAGGTCTGCTGCTAGGGAAGTTGGTTCACTCTGTTGTGCTAGACAATTTTTGTTACTTGAATTTATCTTATACATTTATAAGTCAACCATTCATCCATACATTGAATATTACTGCTACATATGGTCTGCTGCAGCTGCTATAGATTTAGAGATCCTTGATAGAATCCAAAGAAGAACCTGCATTGTCACTGGTCATGATCTGGCACATTCCCAATATAGCTTTCCTGTGCCTTTTTCTATAAATACTTTCATGGTATTTTTTTTTTATAAACTTTCTTCTATGGTACCTAGACATTATGAATTAATTGCAATATTAGAGTGGCAGCAAGGTTTCATCTTTGTACAGTTAAACTGGCTAGATGTAACCATATGTTCTATGCTAACAGTTTCTTTTCACACACTTCTTGCTTGTGGATCTCTCTTTCAGCTTGCAGCTTCCATTCAAGTTTTCAAAAATTTGAATGGAATGACAGTCATTATCTTCTGTCTTCTAATTCCTGTTCTTACATTGATCTTACTCCTTAAGAATGTTTTTTCTTCCTTATATTATTTCATACACAGTAACCTGCATCTTAGTGGCTCTATTGCCTTGACTGGGGTGAAAGGATTAAAAAAATGTGTCCCAGAAATCTGAACTGCCTATTTCTGATGCTTAAGCACAAGTGACCTTTTTTGTTCTGATTTTCCTTAAAACTTTTTGTAAAGCTTATATGTTAATGCATTTGTTGTAGGAGTATGTACTTTGGTGTTTGAGTTGGGAAACATCTGTCCCCTGGAATGTTTATCCCACTATAAAAATGGTGGACTTGCATGTGTATCCAGGTAATAAAATACAAAGAAACAGCTAAACTAATAAATATATAAATATATATATATATATATATATAATCAATAATGTATTATTAACAAGACAAAATGTTACATTGCTGTGAGTGACAAAGACAATGATATTGTATGTATGTGCCAAAACAATGAACATGCATGAAAACATTTAAAGACTAGTGTATTGTTTATGTGTGTAAAAAGTGTGTAGAAGTCCTATAGAAAATGAAGTAAAATGAAGTTGTGTATGTACATGTGTTTGCGTGTGCATTTCCAAGTGGGAAACATGTTTTCATGATAGACCTACATCCTAGCGTTTCTAAGAAAAAAAAGAGAATGAAATAAAATATTACAGTATATTTATAGGTTCAGAAAGCGTCCCCTAGTGGCAGTTGTGTTAGTTAGGAAAATAAGTGGGATTAACTCCACATGTTAATAACCATTTTCTGTTGCAAACTTTTTTCTTTCTTGGAAGAAATAAATATACATTTTTCTGAAAATTTGCATCTGATGAGAGCTGAATACATCATATTAACAATAGCAAGCAAATGAAGAAGAACTTCAACTCTTCAAGCAATGTTACATAAGCCATAATCATTCCAAAGTTGTCTTGACATTTAGTTTGGCCTTTCTGTTGTTTTTGCTGTTACCATAAACTTACATAAACAAATTAATTCTCTAGCTTTCACCATGGGTACAAGGAAACAAAGGGGATGCATCTTCTCTTGAAAAATTATGGTACACAGAAATGAGAAATCCTTAAAGAAGGCTGTCAAATGGGTTGGTCAAAGCATTGTAGTTACAATACCACCAGTATAAAGAACGATTTCAGATTCTTTAAAAGCAGACAATCAAAGTTTCAAATTTTTCAGTTTTATAGATGCAAACATTCAGCTACAGACAATGTGTTGGTGACTGTTTGAAAGTTGTATTTATACATAAATAAAATGTATCTGACATGTTTATTGAAGCTGAACAGAAGATAGAGAATTAGCAATTATTCTTCTAATTTACTTTTCGTATTGTATATCTATATAAGAAAGAATGAATCAGTCAAAGAAAGTAACGTTTGCAGATATGGTAATGACTGATGAATTAACTCAAGTTATTATAAAAAAGAACTTGTCTCTCAAAAAAAGATGTCACATGTCTCTTCACAGTTTTAGTTACATTTAATAAGTCTGTTCACTGTATAAGATTTCTCCAGTTAATTGTATTTGTTCTTTTTACTTATATGTGTATATATATACAACCACCAATTTATCCTTAGGGGCATTAGACTCCTTTGTGCAGTCTACAGCCAATGACTCATCATGGGAAATATTTCTGCTGTGGTTTCTTCAATAAGTAAGTTTTCATCGGGTGGAGCTGCTAGCAACATATCCAAACAGTATTGAATTCATAGTGTACCTTCTTGATCAGTTGCGAACAAAGGCTAGAGAGCTCAGTCTCTTCTTGTACTTAATCCTTACGTGACAGGGCAGGGGTACTTGTGCAAAATTGAATGCAACAAACATGGCTAGAGTTTGAACTTTTTCTGCCATTAACAACTAAACTTAACCCAGATAAATTTACTTGCATAAATAGGCAGAAAATGTCTTTTTGGTGATATTTATTATACTAGCTAAGTACCCATCCTGTCAACAGGGAAATGTTGTCAGAGAAATATCTGTATCAATAACATTTTCAGCAAGACCTCTATTTTCTAAAGTTTTTTTTGTCATTATGTTAAGTTCACTTGAATTTTCTGCTTTGGTCATAGCTACACAGTGCCAATCAGTTGAGAAAAATTGGAATTGTTTTATGTTTGTATTAATAATACAATTGTAATTATAAAAATTACTAAAAAAACTTTTTCACTTGTTTAACTAATTTGGTATAGTTTTAAGAAAATTTAATCAAACAGATTATTTTGACTTATTTAGATAATGACCATAGAGGGTTTTTTTTCAGCTCCATTTGACTGTTTTTAAAAATTATAATGTAAATTAGATATTATGTTGTCAACACCATGTGTTAGTAATAAAGGGTAGTAGACATTCATTATCATTTTTGTTTTTGTGATGTGAGGGACAGACAGGCAGACACCATTAAACTTTATATAAATTTATAAAAGATGATGTGAATAAATAGTAAAGTAAAATTAACAAGAAGTAACCATGAGTGACTAAGTTTTACCATAAATACAATTTTAAGAGTTCTTACCTAGTGTCTTGCTAAGTGTTGCATTGCATGTCATGTCTGTCTTGTGATCCACTAGCAGTTCCTCATGCCCCCATGATGCATTACTAACTAAATGAACAATTTTCTTTAGGTTTCCTTTACTTGCTTCATTTCAGTTGGGTGGGTTTAGTACTAGTCGCATTGTTTCATGGAGAAAAACAATTGGGAGAAATGTGGAGAGAATGGTCCACAACAAGATAGCTACTGACTTGCCATCACAAGATGATAGCTTGTTTCATTTTCCTGAAGCCACAGTATACAAAGAAATCTGGGAGTGGAGGGGTATCACTTCTATTACTGTCACAGTACTGTCTGACTTTGCTTATTTTTTGGTCTTTTATTAACAGTAAAGACTCCACACCCAAAGAGTTCAAACCACCCCCACTTTTCGGGGTTATCGAAGTTTGAAGTAGTAAAGTAGGCTTTGCCATTTTGGGCTGGACTATGCATTCTGGAACATAAGCTATCAGTATATATGTTTCTTGTAGCAACCCTGAAGATTAATGAATGTTGGATCATGAAAACACTTGTTTATACAAAATCTTATACCAATAATGAAAACTGTCCTGTTTTAGAGGCTCCCAAATTATGTCTACCATTGTAACCCCCCATTTAGCAAAATCTGACCTGTTTGAAACAATTCTTGAAAAAAAAAACTTCAAACTTCTCAATATAGTTTACCAATATATATATATATATATATATATTCTGAAATGGACTAAGGCGAAAAATTATTTGAATATATTTTCTGTTGTTACATTATTGTTGTAGCTACAGCTATTTAAGTAAATGTTCTGTTTATAATAAACTGTATTAATTACATTTACCAGCCTGCATGTTCGAGAAATTTCATAGAAAATATGTGTCCTCCAATAGGAATCGAATCTGTATCCTACATGTAACCATCATTTAGCTACAGAGGAAATGTCTGGTTATCAAAGTCAAATTCAGGCCAGCAAACAGAGCCTTTACTTAAATAATTGTATCTATGAAAATAATGTATAAACAGCAATTATATTAAATTAATTGTTGGACTTAGTCCATTTCATAATATATGTTGTCATTTGTTTATGTTATGATATACTTTGAGCAGATATGATCTTTCGCAAAAAATCATGGGAAATTTGTTGTTTAAAAACAGTAATTTGACTTTGCTAACAAGATGCTTCCTCTGGAGCTAAATGGTTTAGCATATCAGACTAAATTATGGCTCTGTGTAGGATACAAGTTCATTTTGATCAGAGGTCACACATTTTCTACAAAATTTATTAGACATTCATTAATTAATACTGTTTATTATTCTTTTTATAGATACAAATATTTAAGTAAATGCTCTGTTTATAATAAACAGTATTAAACAACATTTACCGGCCTGAATGTCCGAGATATTTTCATAGAAAATATTCATCCTCCAACAGGAATCAAACCTGTATCCTATACGAAACCGTCATATAGCCAGACGTGCCTTTAACCGATTTGGCCACAGAGGAGTGTTCGGTTAGCAAACTCGATTTTACTGTCTTTAAACTACAATCTTCCATGATTCTTTCATGTACATTTATATCTGCTCATGGCGTATCCAAATGTAAACAAATGATGTCACACATTATATATATATATATATATATATATATATATATATATATATATATATATAAATTAGTATCAGAAATAGTGTATACAGTTATAAATTAACTCTGTGTGGTGACTAGCAGTTTCTTTCCTTAAGCCTAAGCAATGTTCACATGAAACTGCTCATCATTATGTAGTACTGGTTTCTAGGTTCACTTGATCCACAAGAAAATGTACTCTCTGGCAAGGAACCAGTATCCCCTTGCATTCTTCTATAAAGAGGGAAGCAGGTTTGAACCCTACCAGGGAGCACATCTTTTTTTTTTATTTTCTCCAGTGTGCAGTCTGATAGATATAATAGATACATTTTAAAATAGGAGTACAACATCTATTTCAAACATGGCTATAGACTGAAAATAATGTTTGAAATAATGGAAATGTCGGATTAAAAACAAATCCATATATATATATATATATATACATACATATGTATGTATATATATATATATATATATATATATATATATATATATATATTCCTAATAGCCAATTTAGAAATCTTGAATTTTACCTCTATCTTGTGAAACAAATACATCAGCTTAAAGAAAAAAAATATATTTTCAATTATTGAAAGAAGAAAATCTTTGTATATTTGAATATTACACTCAAAAAAGTAAATATAAATAGTTATCAGTAAATAATATTTTCTCACCCAAACTTTATTTGTTGTAAAGTTTTGGTAACTTTCAGACAAGATGTGCTACATTGTATATCTGTCTGCCTGTAAACCAATCTGTTTATTTGTTCATACACAGAAAATTACCAAAAAGGAAAATATATTGATACCTTCTGTTTGCATTTTCAGATCCACATTTTTTTCTGTAATTACAGACTCTTCTTTTGCAGATTTTATTCCCCTCTTTTCTTTCTGCCTCATCTTTTTCACTTTCTTTTTTATCCCCCCTCACTAAATATTTTCCTCTCTTACACTTTCCCAGTATATGTCTATTTCTCTAAAACTTACTCTTCCTATCTCTCTTCTCAGTTTTTTTGCTTCTGTCTCTGTCTCTGTCTATTTCAATCTCACATGTAACTAAATAGTAATTTTGATGGTAAGAAATGTCCAGCAAGGGTGGATTATTAAGTTTCTTTGATCTCCGAACTAGTCTCCATCTCATATTGTCATTCTGTTTTTTTCATATTTTCAATATCTGCATTAACTCACTGTCCCAATATTGACTACATAATTGATCTAATGTTATAAGCTGTATGGCTTTCATTTAGATGGTTATTTGATTGAGCAGTCTATACAATGAAACTGCCCTAAAACCAAATATATGTCGCTGTTTCTATCCGTAATGGACAGCAAGTTTATTGTTTCATTTAGTTTGTTTTTTGTTTTGTTTTTTTGTTGTTTATGAGTCTCATCTTAGGGAGCTGCCTATAGCCATTGTTTTTCCAGCTAAATGATGGGTTATGTTTTGCAAAAGGACAACCATAATATTTTTTTCTTCCAAGAATAAACTAATTTACACAAAAATGTCAGAACTACATCCAACTAATTCCGAGATATTACAATCTCATCTTCTCACAAACTGTCCATATTAGCCACTTCCCTGCTTCTAATCTTTCTTTTTTTTTTTTTTTTGCCTTTCACTCATGTATAGTTTTTGCCGGTGGACAGATGGAACAATATCTCCATTTTTAATATTCTACTTATTTACACTCTTGGGCATCTGTTTTCCATTGTCTGCCACTAATATTCACTCTGAGACTTACAATAGGCATTTGAAAATAGTAATTTACTGACAGCAAATGTAAAAATAAAGAAAAATACTGTTGGTTTTATCTTGTTTAAATTTGATTTTTGAAAATGGAGCTGTGATTTCTTTCAAAATAGTTTTGTTCCTATATTGCGCAAAGCCTGAACGAAAATTAACAGAATGTGGAAAACTATCATTTTTTTCTTTCCTTTGTTTTTGCAAATTTCTTTTGTCAAGATTTTTTAAAATTTCTTTGAAAGCTTACTCTGAAAATTATTACACATGTATGTTAGTCTGGCAATTACAAATTGCCTTCCAGTGTCAGAGGTAAGTAGTCATTTCCCACACAAAGAAAGTCGGTGCAACACAATCTTCTTAATTCTTCATATCTTCTTGATCTCACCACATGCTGTACAAAGTTAATTTTAGCATATATTTATTTTTCATATGTATGCATATTTCTCTCTCTCTCTCTCTCTCTCTCTATATATATATATATATATATATATATATATACATACATACATACATACATACATACATACATAAAAAGGAAAAGTTATCTTTTTCAATGTGTTTCATCCCTTGAGGAACTTTAACGATATGTGGCAATTTTATTTCATAACTTGTATTTATACACAGAAGTAATGTGGCGGAATAATGTTAAATTTTCAAATTTTCCTCTAAAATTCTGAGAATTGCTCTAAAAAGTTAAGCTTATGAAGGACTTGGGTTGTAAGAAAAGTTAAGCTATGAAGGACACTAAGGGTTGTAAGAAAAGTTAAGCTATGAAGGACACTAAGGGTTGTAAGAAAAGTTAAGCTATGAAGGACACTAAGGGTTGTAAGAAAAGTTAAGCTATGAAGGACACTAAGGGTTGTAAGTTATAAATGAATGTGTGTAAATGCTAAAATTTTATTTATTTTAATACAATTATTATTTATTTCTATGTATTTTATTTATTTTGTTTATGTATTTATTTATATTAAATATTTAAAGGACTTCAGTTAACAGTTTTCTTTTAATATAAAAAGAATTATGGTCATGTATTTCTGTTTGAGAAGAGAGAATTTCCTTTAAGACAGGAGATATTTTAAAAATTCCATGGTTAACATTTAGATGATAATTGACAATTGCATTCATAAGAAACTTTTGTTTCCATAAGTTATTTTAATTTTTAATAAGTATAGCCTTCTTAAGATCAAGGTTTATGGTTGATTTTGGTTTATTTCTGTGTCTAACTAATGTATTGGATAAATTGTTATGTAGGAGATCTTTCTTATATTTCTGTGATGAAAGAGAAAGTCACTTACCAAGAAAAAGGGCACGTGTGTTCTGTACGATATGCTGAAGAGAAAATAACCAAAATAGAAGCATATCAGTTGCAGCTGTGGCCTTATATGCTTCTTGAATTAGCAGAGTTGTTTTTATTTTGCTACTTCTTCTATTGGCTTGTGTATAACTGCTGGTTTGTGTGTTAGATTTTTGACATTGGATCTGCAATTCATGATTTCAACATTTCTTTCGCCCCCTGGATTTTCGAGTTTGGATTTGGAATTTGGTTTTTGTATTGTAGAATTGAGCTACTATATCAGTTTTTGAACAGTTTCTAAATATGTTTTTTTTTTTTTTTAATTTCTCAAAGTTTCACCAATATATCATGAAGAACCATTGTGACAGTTCATTTGATACATGCTTCATTCTGCTTTCTTCCTCTGATTTTTTTTTTCCCTTGACATAAAATGGAATGTTTATATTGAATCATTTGCCAGGTCTGCTGCTAGGAAAACCATTTTTCACAAAACAATCTACCTTTCATATCTACAAATCCACCATTTGTTTGTGCATTGAAAATTATTACTACATCTGGTCTAGTGCTGCTGCTATATATATATATATATATATATATATATATATATATATATCGATATATATATCGATTCATGGTAAAATCTGAAGAAGGATCTGTAAGATTATTAGTCATGACTTGGCATCGTATGTTCGGTCACTTTTCCAACATTTTGACATGGCTTCCCTCTGACTTTTCTATAAATATTTTCAGTGCATATATTCTAATATTCAAATATAGGTGTACTACTAGATTGCCAAATAAGTCACATCATCTTTTTGACAAAATAGCAAGATAGAGCCATAAGTTCTGATAGTTTGTTTTCTCACACTCTCTGACTGTGGAACTCTTTTACTTTTCTGCTTCTCTGCAGGTCTTAAAAAGAATTAAATGCAATGTCAGTCATCATCTTGAATCTTTTTTTTTTTTTTTACTACCCTAACACCTCACTAATGTCTTTTCATTTTCTTTCACTCTCAGTAACCATTTGCATCTTAATGCCATTATCACCTTGCTTAGGGTGAAATAATTAAAAATAAACAACTCAGAGCAAGTAAGCTAGATCTCAGTATTTTGTTTGGAATGCATCAGATTCACACTTTACCAGAATTATTCAGTTGAGATATAAAATATGAGAAAGTATTTTAATGATGAATATACACCTCCACCCACAAAAGTTCAATCATTGTGTTTTTTTTTGTAATGTTCTTTAATTTGGACTTCATATTTTGTTTCTTGGAATATCATCCAAAAAAAAAAATAAATATTGTTATTCTACCAAGATCTTACAAGGTTTTGAATTCAGATTTTCATCTCCTATACTAGGTACCAACTATGGCAAGAGAATTCAATCTTCCCTGCTATTTCACTCATAGTTGGGGGAGCAGAGATGAATTTCCAATGTTATTTGATTAAAAATGAATGTAATAATATAAATTTATAGTTTAGGCCAGTGTTTCACAACTTTTTTAACCAACAGTATACCTAGGAGCAAATGAAAATATCACAACTCACTTAGCAAAATTTTAAAATTTTATTAAATAAACAAAATACACACACAAATAGGAACTTACTCTATTTCAGTGTTTCTATTCAACTATTTGCACAGCTTATTTAATGTGAGACCTGTTCCTGGAGTTTTTTTCATTTTCTTCAATGTTTGGTCAAATGTATAAGGTAACTCTCATTTCTTCTTCCGTTTAGTGTATTCTTTCATGCTTTTTATTTTTTTTTTATGTTATTTAGTGTTGAGAAGCCTAATTCATATAAATAACAATTACAAAATTGCAATAAAACTGACAAAGCCTTTTTAGCTATTGTGGGATATTCCTTTTGTATTGAAATACAAAATTTATGAATAGTTACCATCAAATGTTTTACTTAGAGTGCTCAATCACTAGAAATGGTGGCCAAGTCTACATCTTCACATAACTGGAGTCCAATATCTGAAGGAACATAGTGAAAGGAATTATTTGAAAAAAAGTTTAATTCTTATTCATTTATTCAAATACCAATACTGCTCCATTACTACTTCCATATTCACATATATCTGTATGCCATGACAATATCTTATGACAGACTTAAGAGGATTACATGACACACTAGTATTCCATGACATGGCAGGTGAGAATCACTGCTTTAACTATTACACCACCAAGACATCTAAATTAATACAAAAGCAGTAGAAAACTAACTTCATTGTATTTTTTCCCATTATGTATTTCAAAACCGCTTCCTATCTCAATAGCTAGCATGTAAGGGTGTGTTCACCATTCATGTCATGGTGTGTACTACATATTTTTAACTTTGGCTAGGAAAGGCATGATTAAGGAAAGCAAAGAAGCTGGAGGTTACTATCCAATGTGGCGTGCACAATGCAATTTATATTTGACATAAAATTGCACATAGTATAAAATGCAAAACAGAATGTAATGATTTAAAAACATAACAATTGAATTTATTAGTGTTTGGTGTACATCCATATAAGCTGAAGGTTTGATAGAGTTATGTCTCTTAGATTTGGAAATATTTTTACTTGAGCTCATAAAGTGAAATAATTATTAAACTGTAGTTTAGAAGAATAAAGTTTCTTTAGCATGTTAGGAAATGTGAGTTGTAAACCTTGGTGAGAGTTCAGAAGAGATTTTAGAGTTTGTACTTGCGTGAAATGGTAATGTTCTTTAACATCTGACTGCAAGGTTAAGGCAAGAGTTCTTGAAGATTACATCTTGGCAGCAAGGAGAAAGATGAATGAAAAGAAACACAAGGGAGCTTATTCGTGTTTTGTTTATATATGGCTGTGTATCACATGGGAGGCTCAGGAGCTGGTGCAGGGGGAAACAGATTTGTCACGTGCAGGCAGTTTGATTGGTTGGAACTGACAAATCAGCGAGCTACTTTTGAGTAGATTAACCAATGAATGCTTGTCGCATGATTTCTATATACTGTGTGTATGCAATGGTGGTGGTGTGATTCTACAAGCCTCTTTCTGTCAATCTTCTATAATTTCTTTTTGGACATCCCTATCTGACATAAAATATCTAATTTAAATGTAAGATGTAAATTGCTGTATTTTCCATTGCTGATATTTATTCATTCATTTTCCTTGTTCACATATCACAGAAAAAAAAATGAGAGTTTGAAGGATCATTTGTTCCTTTACGGAAATTTCTGAGAAGATACCTTGGAACTCTTTAGAAACATATAACTGATTTCAAGACATTTGTAATGTTTTCATTTCTAATAATCATGCCTCAGAAATCGTATGATCAAGACTGACAGCCTAGAAACCGTTTTTAAAATGCAATAAACATGCATAAACTTTTGGTGCATTGGAAATATATCTGAAAAATAGTTTGTCTTTTGTTTTTTTTCAATTCTGATTGTCTAGGATAAGAATCATCTGCTAGCTTAAAGATCATAAGATACATTTAAAATTGCTGCTTGGGAGATTTGATGTTACTGCTTTTTCCGTGATCACAGGAGCTTAAGAAAAGAAATGAATATCAACAAATATATGAAAATGATCATCTTGTCAATAAATTTTGCTGTCATACACACACATACACGCACACACGCACACACACACACATATATATATATATATATATATATATATATATATATATATATATATATATACACACACACACGTTTTGTTAAAAGGAACTATCATGTTACATGGTTATGTTTTTTTGTTAAATTTTTCTTATATTCTTATAATTTGTTCTTTTCGGATATAAATTATGTAGAAATTGTCCAAATGTTATGTAGGTCTGAGCACTTTTGGCTATATTTTTAGTCATTATCAAGGGCGATTTCATATTTATTGAATGTACAGATTTTTTCTTATCTATAGATCTAAAGTTATAGGAATGTTTTATTTTTCAAACACCATAAGGTCACTGTGGCCATGTTCATTGTGTGTTCCCTTTTTCTTAATAATCTTTGATTATTTTTAGTATTTTTTTTACATGTAGATATTTTATTGTCAATGAGTGTGTAGCTGATGACTATATTTGGAAAAATAAAACATTCCTATAATTCTGCATCTATGCATAAAATTCATACATTCAGTTAAAAGCAAAAATAAAATCATCCTTGATAATGGCTAAAAGAATATCCAAAAATACTTGGACATACAGAACATTCAGACAATTTCTGCATAATTTATATCTAGAAAAGAAAAAAATTATGAGAACGCAAGAAAAATTAAATACAAAACCTAAATGCATTACCTTGACAGTCGTTTTAACAAAACTTCTATAAAAAAGATGGACTGCTACCCAAATGCACAATTATATATATATATATATATATATATATATATATATATATGCATCAAAACTTGTTACCAGAGAAAGAAATATCATTTGATCTGATTTTCTTGTATATATGTTCCCAGTTTATGAATATATAAACACACGCATATATATAATGTACTCAAGGACACATTGCACAGTGGAAAAAGGCGTTGGTTAGATCCACTGACAGGACCCAAAGAGTGTGAGTTCAATACCCAGTTAAGGCAGTGGAGAACTTTCAGAGGGAAATTAGCAGGAGATAACTGATAACTGACATCCATCAAACATGGCATATGGAACTAGAACACTCTACCCCACTGAGCAAAATAAAGGGTTCAGTTCAACATTCCAACCACCTGAAGAAGGCCGGAGTGTACAACGGCCGAAATGTTGTAATAAATATGGCAACAAAGATGAGGACAATAGTACGAATAATGTCAATAATATATATGCACGCACATACACATATATATACAAGGCACATTCCAGAAGTTTTGAGACTTTTTCAGGAGAGATTAATTTCCTAGAAATAAAAATTCTAATCTCCTTCAAAGTAGGATCTTCTGACTTTAATGCACTTGTTGAAGTCACCCAAATTGAAGATGTTCAAGACCATTTTTGCAACCTCCTTCATCTTCTCAATGCCTTAAAAATGATTGCCCTTGAGGTTCTCCTTCAGCTTGAGGAACGAGCAAAAGTTACAGGGAGCAAGGTCTGGACTGTAGTGGGTGGGGGTGAGAGAGAGTTTTCATGCACATCTATGTCAACACCAAAACATTATTGCATAGCAAACATCTAAATTGTCTTCACATCCCAACTGAATTCTAAAAACTAGTCACCTGTGACAAGCAGTGTTTTTATTAGAGCTTGTTCAAAGATCTGTTGCTGCCATCTCCTTCACTCTGAAATAACAAAAGTTGCCAGGTTAACATATTCAATGTATAGTAATGATAAACAAAATTACAATAATTTAAAACAGTGATAACTGACTCTCCTAAAAAGCTCTCAAAACTTCTGGAATGAATTTCACATATATATGTGTGCATTTGTGCATGTATTTAAATTTCTGTTTATCAGTATATGAATATATGTAATATCTACATTAGATAAGATGCCAAGATCTTAGTCACAACTAGTTAGAATGACATTAGAACAATTCCATAGTATTCTCAATATGATGACTGTCAAATCATTAAGCAAATATGATGATTTCTAACACGGGCATAATACATTTATTAGATTAAAATTATGAACATAGTAAAAATTCTTTTATGTGCTGTATGCGGTTCTACAGAAGGATGCTGAGGATACCGTGGACAGAAGATATGACTTAGAACAAAGTTTTAGAGAAAATGGAAACAAAAAGGAAGCTATTATACTCAACATCAGGAAGAGACAGTTGAGATTTCTAAGGCATATAATGAGGAAGGAGGGCTTGGAAAATCTGATACTCATGGGACAGACACAAGGCAAGTGGAACAGAGGAAAACAATGCATAACATAATGAGCTTCAGTAAATGGATGGCAGAACAGGGATTAGGAGAAATAAAAGAAAAGCAAGGTTTATTAAGAGCTAAAAGGGACAGGATGTTGTGGAGAGCCATGATCACCTGCATGTTGAGGTGAGATGACAAATAAAGAAGAAAACAAGAGTCTCTTCAAGACATGAATAATCATGGCTCTTCACAACTTTTTATTCTTTGTATCTTTAAGCAATGCTTGTCTCTTTAATAACTCATTCTGTTCCTGTTTAGCCATCCTTACATTTTTGAAAAGTGGAAGAGACACAAGAATAATTATGTCTGATCTGAAGGGGAAATATTTGAAGGAAGCAAATTAATCTCAGCAGGTTTTTTTTTTTTATTTAGTATTATATACCTGTATGATTACTGTTCAGTTCCCACATATTTAATTCTTCTGTTATGTGTTGTCCCTTTCAAGATGTAAGCGATCATGGCTCTCCACAACTTCCGATTTTTTGTAGCTCTAAGCAATGTTTATCTCTTTATTATTCATCTCAATCCATATTCTGCTATCCATTTGTATAAGCTTGTTAAATAGATTAGTTTTTTTAACTCACTTGCTTTCAATAAATTCTGTGGGTGTCAAATTAGAAATTTAAATATTAGGCTACAAAATTAGAAATAAATATGTATTATTATGCTAGAAAGTGTTATATTCCCTGCTAATAGGAATATATACTTGAAAAACAATGTGGATAAAATAAGTAAAGGTTTATTGTAAAAACCAGTACAATAAGAAATAAGGTAACAGTTATGCACACAATTGTCATAAGTCAATTCAGTAGTGAGTGCTACTATTGGAAGGTCGGTAGTTCTCACTTTAAGTCTGAATCATACTTAACAGATCCCAGCTAGTCAGTATTTACTAGCCCCAACCCCACGGTGGTAGATTTGGCACAATTCTGAGTTTAACATGGGATATCCGAGCCCTTAGACTCGACCAAAAATTCCCCGTAGAACCCGCATAAATGGGATTGGGTTGGTCTACCTCCCTGAATGAGACTCTGCCCTTAAGCATAGCCTTGTCTGAGTTCCTCTCTGTCCAAAGACAAAAAGTTCGACCATGTAGCTGAAAAGATTTCAGCTGGTCTCTGTAGTCCGTTGACTTACAGATACTTATAGGTACTTACTACCTATAGTGTAGTCACTCATGGAGGTGACAGGTTATTCCATTATATCAGAAAGTGAAAAAAGGAATAAAATAAATAAAATCAGTGAAATTTGTACAGATATAAATTATATGATCTACAAGTACCCTTAATTCTTGCAAAAGATTTACATTTTTTTTCATAAAGAAGATACAAAAACAAATGCTTTGATTGCTTAATGGATTGTCCATTGATATTTTAATATTTCAAATCTCTAACTAATACAGACATAATTCTATATATTTTATTGCAAATTGGGCAGGATAAATCTAGAGAAATTAGTTGCAATCAATTTGGAATTCTAAATGTATGGCTGGGCATATGGCTGGTCATGTCAGGTTCATTTGAAAGAACATTGATATAAACATCTTGGATTCTTATACATTGATAGTCCTTTCCTTGTGGCTCTTTTCACCTTTATGCAACTTGTTTTCTTCAAAGAGGTTTGTTCTCTCACATGTTTCCTCTATTTAAATTGGTCAATTTAATTTGTCGATTTTACTTCACGTTAATTCACTTGCCAAGTCGATTAAAGCATTGTTTTGTGAATTTGGTGACATTGTATTTGTGATTTCA
Organism: Acanthosepion pharaonis; assembly: GCA_903632075.3. Taxonomy (NCBI): domain Eukaryota; kingdom Metazoa; phylum Mollusca; class Cephalopoda; order Sepiida; family Sepiidae; genus Acanthosepion; species Acanthosepion pharaonis. The sequence continues at coordinate 2,823,171 of CAHIKZ030002179.1, read as the reverse complement.
ATCCCAGAGCTGGGTAGTGCAAACTTAAACTCATTAAGAACAGAGCAAGCAATAACTGAGCAGAACCAAATGAGAATAAGACCCCTATAGATTAAAGGATAGATTCAGTTCAAAATTGTTAGTGGAATTCCAAGTCAATAAGTATTTGAATAAAGGTGAATGACACAACAGCTGAAATGTCAAAATAATAGCAACAAAGATGAAGTCAATAGTTTAAATATAAATAATGTAAACTCCTCATATCCAAAAATTTAGACAAAAATTAAGAAATGTAAATTTTGCAATATCTTTGTTCTTATCATTGTTCATATGTACCAAGGCTGTTTTTCAGTTCCTATACAATAACCAAAGGCAAGCAACATTGACCTTGGTCAGTACCTTGATGGGTGACTGCTTGGGAATGCCAAGTGCTGTAAGCTCATATATGTATGGTGTAATGGATAATGGCTTTGAATTAATAATTGGAGAGCTGAGTTCCAATTCCAGTTGGGTTCATTATATTCATTTGTGTGTAAATAACCTTGGGAACAGTATGAATCTGACTCATCTCACCACAGCTATGAGTTTACTAGTAAGATTTGTATCACTAAATCATTTTCTTAAAAAAATTCTTACAAATTAAAAATATTTTCAGGTTTTAACCTGTAAAGAGTAGTTAAGCAGTAGAAAACAAATTTATTAACTCTGAAATGATCTGGGAAAAGTGCATATTATATGTGAAAATATACATCCTAGTGGCTTCCCACCTTGCTTGGAGTGAAACGCTTAAAAAAAAAAAAAAAAAAATTCTTACTTATTTTAGTAACACTTTGGTTTACTTGCTTTCGATTCTTCCTCTAATTTTTAATTTTTCTTTTCTAATTGTTACAAACCTGGTAAATGATAATAATGATACTAATGGTTCCATTTACCATCTTTCTATTTCACAATTTTTTAATAGTACTTTAATAGAAGAAAAACAAAACAGTTTTCATTTTTTCTTTCAAAATACACTGAAAAGTAGGAAATTTATTTATGGGTCAAAGTGTTTGTGTGAAATAGTATTTTTCAACACACACAAATATTTTTCTTGTCTGGACGTGAAAAATAAGAAAAGAAATTCTATTCTTCCACTGAATGGTTAAAGACAAGGGTAAGCAAAATGGCAAAAGTTCAAAAGAGTCACTAACAATTGAAATTACATTCCAGTTTCTCTCTGTCAATGTGCTTTAACTTCCTCTTCTCCTGTAAATTGTGTATAATGACCTTTACTAAAATGTCTGAACTTTTCTATAGAACAGATCTATGTTCATTTCTACAAACATTTCAAATAAAACTGCTATGAAAATATACCTCTGCAGAAAATAAAATCTTTTTTTCTTCTACTAAATATTCACTCAATAGAAGACCAAAGCTACTAGGTTGTAGATGCAGATTATTATTAACCCTAGACTTGAAGAGGTTAACATTGTAGTGTTTTGGGGAAGCATCCTCTTGGGAGTCTGTTCCATAAAGTAGCTACTCTTGGGAAGAAGTTAAAATATGTAAATAAATTGCAGTTTGAAATTTACCCACAATTATTTGTGGTTGATCAGCTGCATTGATTTTGAGTACAAGAACTTAATTGAGCAGCTCTATTGTTAGTAAAATGATTGGAATATACTCACGCTACAACAAAGATTAAAAGACTTAAGAATAATCTGCAATATTATTGGTCCTGATCTGGTGGCTAGGATTCAGTCATCTTCCCACCACCATAAGGTTGCTTCTATGTTGCTTTTCTTTAAATACTTTCATGGTAATTGTTCAGATGAACTCTTCACTACGGTACCCAGATGTTTTAAATTTAAGTGCTAAATAGGTGTCAAGATCTCATCAATTTACATTTGAGCTGGCTAGATGTAACCATAAATTCTATGCTAATTGTTTTTTTTTTCTTGCACCTCTCACTTGTGGAACTTCCTTTTGACTCCATACTTTCCAACCAACTTTAATCTGTAAAAATTCAAATGCAGTGTCAGTTGCTATCTCTGGCCTCCTGATTACTCTTTTCTCTTCCTACCCATTATTAATGTTTCTGTTCCTAATTCTTCCACAACCTGTAACTCCTTGTGTCTAAGTGACTTTACTGCTTTGCATGAGGTGATACCGATTAAAAAAAAAAAAAAAAAAAAAAAACTTATATACTGAGCAGCAATATGTTATCATTGTAATACAAAGTTCCTACATTCAAACTTGCTTTATGCTTCTAAAAAAGTGAAACTAAACACGAACACTTATCTAACCATTTTTCAGAAACACTTGCAAGTTATCTGAGAATAATAACAATTGTAAAAACAAAATGGTATTTTAACTATTTTAACCTGCTCTTCTGAGATTTTATCATTAATTTTTTTTTTTGCTCTTCAGATTAATGTCTGCATCTTGATTATTTTCATAACAATGGTTTTGCTTATGTACACTACTGCTATTCTCTACTGTATATCAGATCATCTCTGCTAAAAGCATGTGGTCTATTTTGACACTAGCATGTCAAGAACAAGGTAACTAGATTGGAATATGAAATGAAATTTAAGTTCACTCACATCTGGTTTGTTTTTTATACATATTTGCTTCAATCAAATATATTCATTTGAGCATTAAGAGTTTCTTCCTTTGTTTAAATTCAACATAATTTTAAAGAACATTAACTAAAACTACTACCTACCTCATCAAACACAGTTAAGATCATAAAGTTAACAACCCGACACTGTAGTTAATTGTCAGCTCCTCAGTGTCTTCTGTTGCTGTGTGAAATGTGCCTTGTCAGGACTCCATCCAGTTTTGAAATCAGAGTTGATCTTTTCCTAGACTGGCTACCAGCCATAACTCAGTAGCCAATATGTCCTGCTAATTAACCCATAACTGTAAGAGAGAAGCATGCAGGGTGGTGCAATGGTTAATAGCTCAAAACAAGAAATCAGTGAGGCGAGTTCAAATTCAAGTTTATTACATTCACTTTGTCACAAATACCTTTGTGAAAGTAATAAAGTTGTCTCTTCTTCCCCAGATATGGGATAAATAGTAAAACCAACTGAGCTCCTAAGCCATTTTTGGAAACCAGACTAGAAGAAGGAAAACTGTGAATTCCTAAGCCCAAGTGGATGGAACTAACTAGCATGTGAATAATGTGGAAAGGAAAAACCCCAGCAGGAAACAAAATTTCCTCAGGATACAGAGATTGGGAATGGGAACAATCACATTAACCTCCAGGGCAATTTAAATACAGAACCCTCAGCAGTGGCCTTCTGTGCCATGAGGCACCAGGCAGTGAAGAAGAGATAGATTCATACCTTTCACAAGAGTATTTGTAGAAAAGTTGGGCTCACCAATTTATAATTCCCAGTCACTATTCATTGCCCTACCTATGCATCTCAGGTGTATATGATTAACTAAATCTTTAACATAAATAACATATACCATAAATGTTCAATTCCCTGACCCCTGAAATGAAATGATTCTTTATAGCTTTTTTTTAATGTGGGGATTCTTAATTAGAAGTTTAATAAGAGGAGACACTACACAATGATTAAAGGAAATTAAACATTTCATTTCTTTTCCTGTATTCCAGTCTTCAAATAAAATATCTTTACATACAAGGTATGTCCACAAAATCTCCAACCATTTAAAACTAACAAGAAACTCACCTACCAAAGGCAATGGTATCTTATTCACTTCTCATGTACTCTCCTTTGGACATCAGACAATTATCTTAGTATCACTTTTACTGGCACAATTTAAATTGATTGAATTACTTTTAAAAAGATGAACAAGAATTTTTCTAATGTTTTTTATTGGTTAGCACTCATTCTGACAGAGGACAGTAAATGCAATGCTGAGATCCAAAAACATATCAGGATGGCCAACAACACATTCAAAAACCTTGGCAAAATATTACAAGACAGAAGAATTTCATTGGTAACAAAGAAAAGTGTACTGAACTGATATGTAATATCAGTCCTACTTAATAAAAATGAATGTTGGACAGTCTCAAAGATAAAAAAGAAACTCATGGCAACAAAGGTATGGTTCTACAGAAGGATGCTAAGGATACCATGAAGTGAACATGTGACCAATGATGAGGTTTTGAAGAGGATGCAAACAAGAAGGAAGCTTATACTTAACATCAGGAAGAGGCAGCTGAGCTGAAATTACTGGGACACATAATGAGAAAGGAGAAGCTGAAACTCACAGGGCAGATAGAGGGAAATCCAGTGCTTTTACATTAGATATAGACAGAACATTATACAATTTTAAATCAAAATTAAGTTAATAATTGTCACCCTTCTTTGTATACTTTCATATACTCTCTTGTAAAATGACAGAAGAATTTGTGTTTTCTTGAATTTCTTTTTGTGTTCCATTTCCATTGATTTTGACCAGATTCTCTTTGGCTGATTCATTGATTAAAATAAAAACAAAAAATAACTACATTTGTTTGGCCATATGCAGCCATTCTTTTGTTTTCTTTCTCAGTTCGTGATATTGACGATTAAATCAAATGGCAGGCATAAACAGAAACTTTTAAAATAGTACCTACTAAGCAAAATGAATTTTTAAAACTTCTGCATTTAAATATATGACACAAAACATAAAGATGTATTTCTGACTAAACCAGAAATAATATTTTTATTCTTACCAAAAAACAATCAAAATAAAGAAAATTGACATTAAGAAAAAAAAGAATTAGGGTCTGAATCACATGATTCTGTTTCACGGAATTGGTAAAAGATATGAAAACTTATTTAAAGACCCCCAGGAATCAATGATGGTTCTTCTTGGATCAGACTACTGTCTACAGATAATACAGTTGGTTGTGCGCAAGCGGTTTGATTGAATTTCTCTTTGCAAATATTGTCTGAATTATAGTAGCATATATTGGTCTTTTGAGATGTTACTTATCATCTGAGTGGGAAATATTATTTGACCTATAAAGAGTTCCTTGATGACAGACAGACAAGAAACTCTGTCTAAAAGAAGGTAAGGAAAATTGATTGTCTTTCACAGAGAGAGGACATTCATATTATTCACATTTCTTTCTTTACAGCTGTGAGGCAAAAGTAAAACAATTTGAGCAATCACATTACACAGTAAAATAAATGAACTCTCTGTGAATGAAAAACTAAAAACAGACAATATACCCCGAGAGATCATGTTATTCTATGTGTAAAAAATTCTGTCTTTCTTGCAGAGAATTTTTTTCAGAGCTCTGTCCTTGAACCATTTTTGTTCCTAATCTTCATCAACAGTATTTCCAGTGCCATCAGTTCTTGACTCAGTATCCAAGCTGATGACACAAATGGTTTGTTAATTTTAATACCTTCAAACTGAAACTACTCTCCTTTAATCATATAAGATAACTTTTTGCCTTCTATTAGCATGGCTGATGCTAACTTCCAAGAGAGTAACTCATTGCATCTTTTTGGTCTCACATTTTCTACTGACAAGAAGTGGAATGATTATATTGAATCAAATGCTAGGTCTGCTGTGAGGAGAGTTGATTCACTGATTTTTATATCAAAACCTATCTTGCAAATATATAATCTACCATTTGTTTGTGCATTAAATATTGCTGCCACATATGGTCCAGTGCTTTTGCTATATATCTAGAGAATATTGGCAAAATCCAAAGAAGAATCTGGAATGACGGTCATGACCTGACACTTTGGTTTTAGTCCTTTTCCTACTGCCATAATTGTTCTGATGAGCTTTCCTCTTGACTTCACAAATTTATTTTCTCTACTAGATTGGCATCATTTTACTGTTACAATTGCTACATGTAACTGTAAGTTCTATGCTAATAGTTTCTTCTCTCATAATTCATTCTTGTGGAACATTCTTCTGACTTCTTATTCTTTGTTAGCTATGATTTTAAAAATTTAGCTGTAATGTCAATCATAATCCTCTTTTATCTTCTTATACCTTTTCCTTTATTATCCTCTTACTCATGAAAGTTTTTTCAGTATCTTTCACTCAGTAACCCCTTACTTCTTAGTAGCTTTATTACCTTGCTTAGACTTACAGTCATATGAACAGTGACAAAGAGACATTTATTATAATCAACCCTGTCACTCTGCTTTAGCTAGAAGTGATTCCTGTGGGCTATAGCAGCTGAACAAGCTCAAGAGAACCAAGGGAAAATTGTGGTTTCACTTGATATTTCCATGTTGGCATGGAAGCTTTGATCAAAGAAGAGATTCAGTGTCACATTTCTCAACAGGATGATTAAAAAATATCAGTCCAAGAGGAAATGCAAAGAATATCCCAAAATGAGTCCCCATCAGTGTGTTGATAACAGAAAAAGGTTCTCTTAATAAGGGTTCTTTCCTGAAAGTGTGGAAAGAGATATCTACAGACACGAGTCCCCATCAGTGTGTTGATAACAGAAAGAGGTTCTCTTAATAAGGGTTCTTTCCTGAAAGTGTGGAAAGAGATATCTACAGACACTTCTGCATGGTTGGAGCTACCAAGAGAACAGAGCTGCAGAGCATGACATGAGTCTGGGGAAGAAGTAAAGAAAAATTGTAGTAGAGAAGACTGAGAGGAGGAGACCATCTCTTCCCAGTTTGTTTTCCTATTATTTATGGCTAATTTTTAAGATTATTTTTAGTCTGAACTTTGTTTATTTTAATTATTTATTTTCATTTATTATTATATAATTAATTTTTTAATGCATATATTCTTCAGTTAATTGTGTTATTTCAGTGATGGAGGACATTAGATTTGGCTTAACCTGGAGAGGGATGGACAGGTTTAATTGCCCAAGTAACAATACACATGAAAGAATACCTCTTCAGTTTTCAACATATGTTGGTGAACTTGTCAGGTACTCACCTTTTCATGACCAAACGCCCACACCAGGTCATGAGATTGCTGATGAGGATACTAAAATTGATTGGTAGATAGATATCTTTCCCCTGAACAATTTCTTTATTTGTATATAATGCATATATCAGTCAAAATTTAAAATTCTCACCTTTTGTCTGAGTGCAAATATTACTCTTTGGATGTGATATTCAATTTTGAAGATTACTGTGTTCTTAAAATTCCTCTGCCCAATTTGCAAACAGACTGGTACTTTGAGTTAATATTGGCAGTCTTTTATTTATTTCACAAATGTTTCTTGTTTGCAAAAGTTAGCTGATCTGTGAGCTTATATTGTTTGAATGCTGGAAAGAATAAACCACAAAACACTAATTCTTGTTTGAGGTTATGCGATAAACTATTTTCTTTTTTTATTTTGCATATTATTCAGGCTATTATTTTTCAATGTTTTCACCATTATATTGTATGACCTTCTACCGCTATATGCTGCATCCCATAGGCTTAAGATGTCATTTCATACTTTGAATTTTTAACTTTCCAATATCACAAATTAAATGTGTTTTTCCGGTCTCAAATTGAAATTCTCTCAGGAACACATAACTTAGACATTTAGTTTGGTAAACTTGTTGGCAAGTTTTTGTATACTTATTATAAAGATAACAAAAGTACATAAATTTTTTTTTAAATATTAAAGTTTATTTAACTCAAGGATCAAGAACCACTCATGGCTACAGGATGATGTGTGTGATATGCACATTAAAAGGAGATAGATGTAAGGATGGATAAAGAGGATGGCTATTAAATGAACCGCAGCTTAAAAAAAGTAACATTGTTGTGTTCAGGGAAGTATCTATGTCGGATTTTTTTCCACAAAGTATTGGTTCTCAGGAAAAAAGCTATTTCAATGGATCTTCCTCTTTATGAATGGAATACAGAGGTAATCCGAGTGACAGGAAGAAATACATACTTGAAGTAGGCTGAAGAATATATCGGCTGATACGTTAAATTAACAAAGATGATAATACTACTTAGAGTAATATTTAGAATAATGAAACTATTTTCAAATAACATGATACATAAAGATTTTATTAAGTTTCATATTGGAAATGGTTCCTGGAATTTAAATTTTGCTATTTTTAAGAGCCAAACCTTTAAAAATTTTCTTTCCCTATTATCCAGTCATAAAACATTTTCTTCTAACAATATTATGACAGAGAATAGCTTTATGTATTTATTCATATTGTTATGTCCAGACAGAAATAAAAAAGTAATTATACTGTCACAATTTTGTGTCCATAAAAAATAAATAGAAATTAATTACAGTGTCAAAAAAAATAATTATAATAGATTAATTATCACAACTATATTTATCATTAATTCACTCATTCTAAACCAATGAGAATCAATCCCCACTTTTTTACTCTACCCACACTCATGTGACATTCTCACTTTCAGACAAGCAGTTCACATGGACAGATTGTTAATACATATATCAATAAAGATTTCATCTCTTTTTCTATTTCAGGCTGTAACAGTAACATTTATCTTTTAGCACTCAACAAAAATTTGAGATAAGAAAACCTCAGACACTTCTTGTATTTTTTCAATTAAATTATCTTGACATTCATTACAGACATTTATAAAAAGAAACGCATATGATGAAGACTGTATACATTTTACTTATTCTTTATCTTATCCTTCTGTTGGATTCTGACCTATACCAGATCTGTATTTGACCCTAATCTCACAATTTTACTAAGTATTACTGTCCCTTATCTCTCAAACACCACATAACAACCAGATAATAAATAATACTCATTTTGTTGTTTCTACATATTGATGCTTCTAATTTTTACAAGTATTTTTGAATATATGAATGTTAGTGTGTTTATAATTATTTACTCAGAGTTATAACTCCCCTTTAATATATATGATTAGGCTGAGGCAATCAATTTTCATTATTAAGAATCAATTGTGATGATGAATATATCATCCTAACTACTAATCATATGTGGCAGTTAAGAATAAATTTGGAGTACACTAATGTACCTTAATTTTTGCACAGCAGTGGTAGCATACAGAGTAGATTTTTTTTAATCATTTTACCCTAAGATAAGGCAATAAAGCCACTAAGACACAGAGTGCAAAAATATATAAGAAAAAGAAAAAAAATTATTAAGATGCAAGAAGAAAACAGAAATTTAGAAAACAGAAAATAGGGATTGACATTGCATTTAAATTTTTGAAGATCAAAGTTGATGGGAAATCAAGAAGCCCTAAAAGAGTTCCACAGGCAAGATGTGTGTTGGAAGAAACCGTTAGTATAGGTGTTACAGTTACATCGAGCCAATTCAACTGTAAAATGATGAGACCTTGCCATCAATCTAGTACTGCACATAAATTAAAGTATTGGTACCATAGAGGAAAGTAATATTTATTTTGTAAAATACAGAAATGTGGTACAATGCCAAAAGGGGGGATGGGAAAGACTGGTTTTCCTCTGTCTTATAATTAAATTTAGCAAGGCACAATTAGTACAGCCACCATAATACCTCAGGGTCTCTATGAAATCATAACTAGTTCTCATATGTACAATTGTCTATGTTGGGGGAGGATAAAATAACAATATTTAAAAATGAAAACCCCAATGAATATTTACAATGATTACCATAAATTAAAGTTCATTAGAACAATTACCATTAAAGTATTTGTAGAAAAGGCACAGGGAAGCAATGGTACTGTGGTAGGGAAATGTGAAGCTGTGATGACAGGTCAGGATTAAAGGAAAAATGTTGTTGTTCTCTATGATGACACAAGTCTGCATACAACAAGAATAGTGCAGGAAGAAATTTTAGTTTTTCTATTCCTACACCCCCCCCGTGCAATTCACATGAATTTGACCACACTCATTTTTTGATCACTGCAAAATGTTTTCATGTGGAACATTTTCTCTGATGAGAACCAGATCCAAGAATATTGTTGAAAACTTTTTCACATCAAACCTTGCAGAATTTCAATCAAAAGCTATCAAGGTTCTGCCTGATAAGTGGCAACAAGATATTATGAACAATGGTGAATTTATAATTGATTGAAATGTAAGTGTACTTTATTTTTTGATGAACAATATTGATAAACGAAAACAGAAATTACTTATGATTCAATACTTATGCTGAATAAAAAAAAAACAGATATTAAAATGAAAGTGAAACTAAATTGATCAAAAGATATTTCTTTTCACCTTGGATAGAGCTTTAGGTTTATTTGATTGTTTGTGCCACATGACCAAAGTGTTTTAAAAAAAAAGTGATGTGTTAGAAAGAGAAATGTTGCCAAAGTACCATTTGTTTATGTACTTTTCAAAAGAAATCATTTCACTATATAATCAACAGTAATTGGCAAAAATTAGCACAGAAACTAATGGGTTTGTGAAGAGTCAAACTATATAGTTGCAATGGTTAATCAGGTGAGATAAACTCAAGATGGCTTGATGCAAAAGGTTTTTTTTTATCAAATATACAGAATCCTCTGTAGAAACTTACATGATTTTTTTTTATTTATAATGGTATTATATATATTTAATGGAAAATTCATATCAATGTAATGATTTACAAAAACGTTAAACTTTAAAGTTAATTCTAAAAATAATTGTTTAACTTAAGGCTCAAGAGCCACTCACAGGAGAGGATTATTGAATAAGTTTGTTTTATGACATAAGAGAAGCAAGTAAGTACAGATTATGAGGATATGTAGAATAGATGACTGTTGACTCTAAACTTGAAGAGGTTAAAGATATATCTTTTTATAAGTTTGTTCCACTACTTGGATAGAAACTATCTGAGTTGAACTTCCTTCTTACCAATGACATAGTAAAAGAATGATCCTCATTTGAACCTGTGTATGTGGCATGGTAGATATTAATTGTAAAGGTCTGAACTGGTGGATCTATGGAATGTAGATCATCTGAACATTTGCCATGCAATTTTATAATGTTGGTCCAAAATGTCAGAGGTGGAAGCTTCTAGCCATTAGTTTTCTTACTTTGTCATCGTCGTTTGACAAAATGGCATCTCACATGAAAGTGCATACATATCAAAGCTATATAATTGAATTGTTCCAAGTGGAAAACCATCACCCACTGACATTCATCAATACACATGGAACATTTATGGAGACTAAACAGAGTATGTAATGATTAGTAATCTATTTCAGCAATGTCCTGAATGGTGCTGCATAGACAGTTGTCATGATTGTAGAAACAATTTTCTTTATTAAATGTTGTCATTGTTCATCTTGTAGCTGTTTTATTTTCAGTTGAAATTAAGAGGCAGCACTACTTTTGAAGCATATCAAGTGTAGAAATTATTGCAAAATAAAAATCTAGATTCATGACATTCAACAGAATCTGAATATCCAAAACTAAGGCTGCGTACTTACTAATGAGACATTTATCACTTTATTTTACTAGTTTTGATACAGAACAGCCACAAAATAAATAGTTGCTCATTTAATATTTTTGTATTATACAAAACATTTTGAGTCATATTTTATTTGTATGCTTGTATATTTTTATTTTTTAAATTATTAGCCTCTAATAAAAAGGTAGTAATAATTTTTACCGTATAAAAAATTCCAATTTGGATGCCATATAAAAGTTCTGAATTCTTACAAATTAGCAATATATTTCCTGGCTTACATAACCTGCAAAAGGTTGATAAACCATAAAAATCAATCAATCAATTTTAAAGACAAACACACAAGAATGGAACAATAATTCCTTAGTCTAACACATACTTGTATTTTGTCATGAGACTTTCAATGTTTAATATTTAATCTATGAAATTGATATTCTACACTGAATTAAGAAAGGAGATGATGCTAAAAATAATTGTTGGATAAAATAAATGCTTTTTTTCATCATTAAGTTTCAGACTTAGTGATTTACATATATATTTCTGAGTAGTGCTGAAAAGTTCTGAAATTTAATAAATATAGATTACAAAATATTCTGGGGCATTTGGTTAGAAGTTTGAAAGAGTGCAGGAGTTTTCAGCACCTGACATTGTGTGTATATATGTGAGTGTGTGCACACACACACACACACATATATATATATATGCAAAACACTTTTCTCTCCAGAATCTATCCTACATATTTATAAGTTGACCATTCATCCATACTTAGAATATTGCTGCTACATATGGCTAGTGCTCCTGCTATTTATCTCGAGCTTCATTATAACATCCAAAGAAGAATCAGCAATATTATTGGTCCTGATCTAGCATCTTAGTCACATTCCCACTACTGTAAGGTTGCTTCCCTATGCTTTTTCTACAAATGCTTTCATGCTAATTTTTCAGATAAGCTCTTTGCTATGGTATCAAAATGTTTTGAATTTAAGTGCAGTACTAGATCTCATCAATTTACATTGAGTTGGCTAGCTGTCTCAGTAAATTCTATGCTAACAGTTTCTTTTCTCGCACTCCTCACTTGTGGAACTACCTTCTGGCTTCATGTTTTCCAGCCAACTTTAATCTTTAAAAATTAACTCTTTAAAAGCAATGTCAATTGATATCTATTGCCCTCATGATTACTCTTCCATTGTTCTCACTTATTAGTAATGTTTCTAATTCTTCCACACCCACTAACTCCCTGTGCCTCAGTGGCTTTACTACCTTGCTTGGGGTGATCTTGATTAAAAGAAAAATACTATGTATGTCTGTCCTCCTCATATGGAAGAAATCACTATATAGCCCAACATAATTTTCAACTACTTAATCACAAAGAAAGGCTTAATTACCTTCTTTAAGAGAAAACATGTTTCTCATTAAGATCTTAGATGCCAATTACAATGTTTAAAAAAAACAGACATCTATTCAAACATGTGTATCCACTAAATATAATGTTTATATTAATAAAAAATAATTTGGGATTATAAATCTTTAGAAATTATGCACATAATTATATACAGCCATGCAGACTGATTGAGTATTTCATGACATTTCATATCCCCAAGCAAGAAATATCATGTTAGATTCTGAGTTTCACTTAAAATAAAAAGAAATCTATTTACAACTTCTTATATATATATTATTTCTAGCAAACATTCAATAAACAAGTTAAGCATCTCATAAGTATTGCATTCAGACTATTATAACAACAGCTAAATCTTTGGAGAAAATGATCTTGCAATAATTATGTCAAATATCAGTCAATTGCCTGCAGGCAACATCAAGTTTACTGCTTGGGAAGTTTACAGTTCTTAGATTCTAAGGTGAAAATGTTAAAATGTCCGCCATCTTCACTCTGAATCGGCCATCTATATGTACCTATCCTGAATAACAGGCTTATCAGGAAATCGATGCTGGTTATTATGGGTGATGATTGTTAGTAATTGTCTTCCTCTTGGAATACGTACTGTCATTTTCATTCCTTCTTTTTTTCCTTAATTGTTTAACCCCAAGCAAGGTGTAATGCTACTAAATGCAAGGGGTTACTGAGAACAAAAGAAAATGAGGGTGAGGGGAAAGAACAAAAACAGATCAGGATTCAGGAAGACAGAAGGTAGTTATTGACAATGCATTCAAATTTTTGATGATTGTAGGTGGTAGGGAATCAGGAAAGCAAATGAGAATTTCAGAGATAAAGGAGTATGAGAAAAGAAACTGTTTGCACATAGAACTTCTGGTTTCATCCAGCTATTTCAACATTAAAATGAGGAGACCTTGTTGCCATTCTAGTAGTATGTCTAAATTCATGCATTAGATGTACGAAGGAAGAAAGCTCATTAGAACAATTGGCATGAAAATATTTATGGAAAAGTCAAAGGGAACGATCACGTTGTCATGATAAACACTCAGTTGTGGAACAAGCTGAGTGAATGAACACTCCATCTTCAGAAAGAGAGCTATTTATGGTGCCATGGAGCATCTCATTGTGCTCAAGTGGGATAGTCCATTGCTTGGGCTGTGATTGGCTGCTGGTACATGAGTGTAGGTATTTCTGTATAAATACCAGCTTGATTCCAGTCAGTTTTCAGGGTTTGTATTGAGTTACAACCTGCTTTATTTTTGTCTGCCAGCTGGATGCTAGCTGGGACCCTTACACCGGTAAGTGCTGTTAATTCTGTTGTTATTCAACAGAAGCAAGGTCAAGACTGATAACATTACACACCTTTATTTGGATTTTGTTGATCTTGAAATAGAGCAGGGGCACCAAAGCAATATGGCAGCAATATTCAATGCATGGACTAATAGTAGATTTATAAATGTACAAGATGGATTCTGGTGAAAAGAAGTGTCTGACATGGCACATTAAATTAACTTCTCAGCAGCAAAACTCATCGTTAATTAATTATAATCATACAACTGGAAAGCATGTGACTAAGAAAGTGCAAAGAGTTGCTCACATGGAGATTAACATCAGCCATGATAATGGAAGACAATAATAGTTTTCTATCATGAGTAAAAGATTTGTTTTGGAGACATGAAAATTTTCAACTCATTTTTTGCCCTTGTTAGCAACTAACTGAAGATGATTTTTTTTAAATCAGCTGCCAGTTTTACTTTATCAAACTTATCAGACTTATTATTAAGACAGGAGGAAATACTTGTGTCATCAAAATGAATACTGAGTTGGGAATTGATGACATTGTGAAGGTTGTTGATGCAAATGAGAAACAATGTAGGTCCAAGAAGTAGACCCCAGATTAATGGGAAAGCATCTAGATAAGATTCAACATGACTTTCTTTCAATAAATGATTTATTAAGAAAAATGTAATCAGTTAAATATTCAGCTAGAAATACCATAACCTCTCAACTTACGACATAGGCCAGCATGCCAAACACTGTTAAATGCCTTTGGATTGTCTAAATCCATAGCCCAAGCCTCACTGTTCTTATCTAAATTTTGAAATTCACTAATAAAAATTAAAATATTGATAGTTAACCAAGAGAAGCAAAAGCCGTAACTTCATTGGTATTTATTTCCAGAATGTTGTTGTTCTACTTTCATTCAATATCTTCAAACCATTTTTCATGTTTGTAGAACTCATTAAAGTTAAAATTTTTATTAATATTTTTAATGATTTTTCTGGAATTATCAGATTTATTTTTCCATTTATTCTTTCTTTGATTTTGTATTTTCTTTCATTTAATTCTGTAGGAAAGTATTAAAAGCTGCCTTCCATTTTTGTATAATTGTGTATTTTAGGCATATTAACATGTTCAATTTACTTTCAAATCTTTTATACTGAGTTTGATGTTCAATTTAGATAATTTGAAATTGTTCCTTTGGCTAATCTCATTTATATTTGTTTATCTACAACATGTCTCATTTTGTTTTCTTTTATAGTTGCTTAAATGAATAGTAGAAAATTAGACAGTCATGATTAATATAAGCAATATATCATCTCAGTTTCTTATAATAATTTGTTTGGGATATGTTAGGTTTTATCATGCAAAAAACAAAACAATGCAACAAATGTTTTTATTTGTAAATAAATCCAAAATATATAGACCACAGAATCATGTATTTCATTAACAAATTCACTCGTATAACTAAATAAATTATTTTATTTCATATCATAATATAGGTTGCTTGACATTCTCTAATCTTCATCAGTCTCTCATCCATTAATTGTATTAATCTTTATACTTTTTCAACTTTAATATTACTCATAGCAGTTTTTATTATTTCACAGAGATTTTTGCTTCATTATTGTTTTCCCATTTTAACCACAGGCTGAGAGGCATTTTATTAATTTGGTGTCTTTGAAAACATTTGTGGAATGAGTAGCCGTGGTCAAATGTGAAATAAGTAACAGAACTGACCAACAAACAGAATCAATAAAATGTTCAATAAGCAATAACAAGAAAAAGAAAAGAAAGTAACATGGCAAAAAATAATATAAAGCAAGCAAACAATATATGCAAGTCATATCAACAGTAATATGGTATTGAAATTATTACAGAGTCACTAACTGGGTGCCCTATGATTGGATGAAAAACAACCAATCACAGGCTATTATTTAGACTCACCAAACCCCCATGTGAACGGTTTTTACAAACTCTCTTCCTCTTTTGCTTGTTGGGAACCTCAGAGACAACACGTTCCCCATCTGCACTCCGTCACCTAAACACCAGGACATGTGTGTGGATTTAGACAGCAACTGAAGCACAGAAGTCAAGACTCTATTTTCTTCAACCCAGCCAAAACGACACAGGAAATATAAAACTGTTATAAGGACGCATCTTTCAGATAAGTTCCACAAACTGACTGTTTGCAATTGAAACTTTACTTCTCTTTTCCTACATAATACAAGTTTTTTCAAACATTTTCAACTGTGTTGGTGTTCCTTTGTTCTTGCCAGCGTCACAATATTTTTTGTTACCAAATATAATTGGGAAAATCCCATTAATGGCAAAAACTTCACAAAATAAGAATTGGAATTGACACACGAAAGCAAGTAGAGACAAGTGATTGTAGCATTCTGACTTCAAGATAGATCAGGACTGACTCAAAGGAAACCATGAACCAGCCTATTCTATTAACTAGGAAAAAAATCCCAACATGCATTTGTGTGCTTCTACCTATAAAAACAAGGGAAAGTATTTTGCAGTCATTCTCAGTAAAGGCTGGAATTAACAATTTGGCAAAGTAGGTAATAGTCTATTTTTCAGAATATGAAAGAGTATTGTTTTGTATGACTAAATTTTTTAGCTTAATACTTTTATACTACAGCAAAACATTGTCCAAGAACTTATGATAACTCTGATTTTTATCTTGATACCATCGACAATGTAAACATGCTGTAAACACCAGTTCTTATTCAATAAACAAAGTTAAGCAGTGTTGAACTTTCTCACTACTTGGCTGGGGACAACTTGGAAATATAGAGTATTGTAAGTAGCCTCCTACAATCTGAAATGTATTTTGTCTTTAAATAAACTACAAAGCCTTGAAACAAATAAAATCATTAACTTTGAAGAAATCTATAATTTTATTACCTACAATAAAAAGCTCAGAACATTACTCCTCCTTCCATCCACCATCTCCTAAGTTGTGTTGGTTGACTATTTCCATGAAGCACCCAACTTACAGCCCATTCAAAAGGTCCATTCCATTATAGTTCATCATTTATTAAACAAACCTTTTTATGGCCTTACTTTCTGAGAGAAAGTTTTCCCCATATTACATATTTAAAGAGGTGCTAACAAGTTTCTATTCAGACCAACCAACCAAAATCCCTTTCAAAAGTTTCTCACACACACACAGGGTGGGCTAAAAGTATGCATCCACTTTAGTTTTTCTTACATTTACATTTGTTTAACACTGTTTAATGCCATAAATGCTAGAAATTTCCTCTTTCAATCTTGCAACATTCCTCGGTTTCAATTTCAAGATCTGTATTAGGATCACAGAAACATTCTCAGTATGGATAGCTCCTGAGATGCATGTTGTGTGGAGTTTTTAAGGGCTGTTCAGAGTGACTCTGATCTCATTTTCTCTATTTGTAGATGTCCTCAGATGTATGAAATTTGGTGTATTAACCACTGAACCTTTTTTTTTTTCAAATTTATCTCTCATACAATAACTTGTCAGTCATGTTGGTGCCTCAGAATTCACTTTCTTTGTTCATGACTCAAATTATTTCTCATTATTCACAATACCTGTAAAAGAAAGTCATGATAGTATATAAATAATTACTTCTCTCTCTATATATATATATATACACACACACACACACATATACACACACACACATATATATATACACACACATACACACATATATATACACACACACACATATATATATCTGAGAGAGAGAGAGAGAGAGGATAGACAAAGGATGTTGGAAATATTTTCACATCGCTAAAAGTTTGATAAATTTTGTAAGACAAGCATCAGATGCAAAAATTAACTGAAATGAGATTCTCTTCAACTGCAGGACATTATCCAGTGAGCTATTTGACAGACTTTGTGATCCATAAAAGACCAAAATCAATACATTATCCATTGCAGCACAGTTCTGCTTTAGAAATTTCCTGTTAATTCAAAATACATTTTCTAAAATTATATTGATGGATTTGATTCTTTCACTTCCTACATATTTTTATAACTCTTCATTTCTCTTTTCTTCCATGTCAGTTTTTCTCTTCAAAATCATACTATAAAAAATCATCACTAAAAACCATGATTAAATTTGAATTTTTTTCAACATGGATGAGCAGTGATGATCAATTTAGATTGCAACAGAAGTCCTGAAAAATTGCTGACTCATGAAAATCATGTTTTCTCTAAAAACATTTTCTTTTCAGATAGAGTTCATTGATTTTGTTTTAACATAATATTGAGTTATTTTAAAAGATTTTACTATTTTCAAATAAAAGTCTTATAGTGAGTATCTCTGGCTTGCCTGCCTCCATGTGGGAAAAATTTAATACTCTAGATTTTTTTTCTTATATGTCATTTTCATGTTTCAAATGATTCTCTTAAAGGATATTTTGATCACATTTTTGAATAAGTTCTGCAGACCCTGTCCCCATCTGTTAGGTTTTCTTCCTTTTCTGAATATTTTCTGATAACTTTTATCGTCGACTCCAAGTTATCAGAACTGGATTTATCAAGTATTGTATTTGGGATGTATATAATTTTAAATAAATATTTCATGTTTAAAATAGAAATTTTATAAGCTGGGAAATTCTTCCCACCATCTCTTAACAATGAATGTTGTATTCTCCTTGCATGTCTAGTATATGCCTCCCTCCATATCATAGACTTTGCACTTGGGATTCTTCAGTGTAACCAGGTTGATGTTCTAACTGGGGTTGGAGATCTGTGAGTCATCTAATGTCAGTGGTAACCTCAACTGGTGAACTCATGTTGGCTCAGCTGTTGACAAAGAAGTGGATTACAAGAGATATAAACACTCACACCCCAGAGAGAGATTGGTAGTTTCTCTCAGACATCACAGAGTATGTAAGGTCTATATTTGATATGAATAGCATGGGAACCACTCACACACACTGGTCAATACAATAGATCATCTACAAACTATATATCTATAAAACATACGTTTACCCTGAAAGTATAAACTTATATTCAAATTATCTGCATTTGAAAGCATAACATATTATATACAAAATATAAGTAGTTGAAGCCATAAAATTTTGTATAAAATATTTAGATTTTGGTATTAAATGACCCATAGAGGTTTATATGCTACTAAAATAAAACAATAAACCAACTGATCAATGAAATAAGAGATTACAGTTTCCTATTATTACTTATAGCAGTAGTTCCCATTTTTCTATCTCTAGGCTGCATTTTTGGAATGAAAATTTGATCATGCTTCACCAAATTTTATTTAATAAAAAGTACATTTAAAAATTAAACTCAGAGAGACAATTAAAGGGAGATAACAGTGGATACAAAGTCAGAATATTATCATTGATAACTCTCTCCTCCAATTTGCAGACCCTAGTTACTATATTCTTAATACTTGATATAGTTAAAAAATATCACAATGATAAACTTGGTCCGTAATTATTTATAACTGTTTATACTGGGACTCATGCATCCAATTACAAGTAATCTATAATAATATTTTAAATTTTGAAATCATATTTAATCTTCTTCCACTGCACCGCTGAGGTATGCCACACCATTTGAGAACCACTGAGTTGTAGCAATGATTTTATTACTCCTGTTGAATGACTTTTAAAAAAGAAACTTCACATTTTATAGAAGAAATTCACTCTGTTAATAATCAGCTAATTTTCTATCCTAAAAAAGAGTAAGTGTTTTCTTTTCAAGGGTTATAATATTGACAGTAACATTCTAAGATAAATGTATGTATTAAGTTTTCTTTTTAAAAGTGACAAGTAGTGTTGATGTCTAAGTAGTGATGTAATGAGATAGTGTGTATGATATTCTGTCAACTTCAATGACCATTTTCACCACTACCAATGTAACCATCTAAACAAATTGATAGCCAAAAATAAGCTCTCAGAAAGATGTTTGAAATGTTGTCTGCAGCATAATTTCTGATTGGACAGAAAATGTTTATATCATCAATTTTTCAGCTGTTATTAGAAATGCAGATCCAATCTTAGCTCTTTGGCAAACACTCTTTTTATCATTTGACTTCTAACTTGTTAAGAGTGTAGTCAATCACTAAAACATTTTCCAAATATATATATATATATATATATAAACATTACAATGGAAGCATATTTAGACAATTGTAAAGGCATACAAAAAGCAAAACAATGCATCAAGATCAGCTTTATTGTTACTGTTGAGATTTCAAGAGATAAAAGATGTAAATAGTTAGAATTTCATGTCTGATAAAAGAGGGTAGGAAGCTGTAACAAGGTTGATATTGAGTTGTGTCAATGTAAGTTACCTGTGTTATATGTATTAACAGTTGATAGAAGATTCATTTTCTCTTTTTTTCATACTGAAAATGAAATGAATAGAACAAACAACAATGAGACCTTGAGACACGTTGAAATTAATGACTAAAAATGTTTACAATATTGGTTTTGTGTGTGATAAATTTTCTCAGGGTATTGTCTCTTTATTTCTTTAACATTTTGACTTGTTCATAATTTTTTTTGAGAATTTTGTGGTTAAGGGAAGCTTTTGAAACCGTCAACTCTGGATCTTTACAGAGTGAAGAAGATACGTCAGTGTTGTTCTTTTTACTACTGCTACTTGTTTTTCTTGTGATGGAAAGGTTGTTTTTATAGTGACAACATTTTAGATCTTGATTTCTAGAATGATGAAATATCATCATCATTATTATGAATCATAACAAAGTAAACACTATTTGTGAGGTGCAGGTGACGTAATGGATAATTGCACAGAGAATGGAATCTGCAAGCTGTTTTTAAATTCTAACTAGTACATTTGGTATTGACATGACAATACATGGAATACATCACATCACTTGGAAAAGGCTTTTAACTCTGTAAGGCAGTCTATCTTGAGCTAACAAACCCCACCTGTAAATATTCATTTATTACTGAATCCACTTTGTGTGATTGCCACCCTAAGGAGCACACAGAGATGGTAGGATAATTTATTCTTATTTTTTCTTATACTTAAATGATTTTTTCTAAAATTCAAATTAATGATAGTCTTGTTTACTAGAATATTACATTAAAATGTAGCACAGAAATGTTGCAGTAATTAATTCAACGACATGTCTAAAGGACTTCCTAGAAAATGATTATTAATTAATGACAAAGGACATTTTTGCCATTATGTGGAAACATTAAGAACATAAAGATCTTAATTTTTCTTGATATTTTCTCACTAAGTCACTTCAGTCAGATTTCTTGATTTTAGGAAGGATAATATTCATCACTGAATATCCAAAGGAAATTCAGTGATTGAATACACAAAAATACAATGTATCATTATTTACATGACATGCGTGCAGCTATCATATGTATGAATAGTATGTATCATTATTCCCATGACATGTGTGCAACCATCATATGTACGAATAGTATGTATCATTATTCACATGACATGTGTGCAGCCATCATATGTACGAATACTATGTATCATTATTTATATGATCAAATCTGCAGAATCACATTTCTGTTGCTTCAAATCCCTATTTTATCTAGGAGGAGATATATGAGAACTGATATTTATTAATAGTTCAGTACTCTTTTCTTTGTTTCTAATGAAATCTTCCTTAATACTTTGCTTAGCTTTTGCAAGGCACCTTTTACTATCTGAATATGTGTTTGGCTTTCAGCATTACACGTTCTGACTTGTGTTAAAACACTTTCAAAATATTTAAATCATCATACTTGTTTGATACTGCCATTAATTTTCAAAAAAAATCAGAAAACTTCATTTTTCACTTTTTTTTCTGTCTTTTTATAATTGTTGTATTCAGAGTAAGTCATTTCCAGAAAAAAAATACAGAATAAATATATATTTAAAATAAAATTTAGAAAATGAATGCAGTAAGATGATAGATTAAAAAAAATATTAATTTTCAGAGAAGATCAGATAAAAAAATAATTGAATCAGTAATCATTAAAACTTAACATGATTTAACTCAGAATTTCTTAATATCTGATTTAACTCCACTGACTTATTTATTTTTTTTTTTTGTAGTGTCGTGCCTGTACTTTTAACAAATATCTCTGTTTCTGTAAAGTCTACATAAATAATTTTTATATTAAAATGTTCTTCAATCTTTCTTAATGTTCCAGACATTTTGATGATAAAGTTTAGATTCTTTTTCCTTCAGATCTCATTTTTTTTCCTCTCAGGTATTTTGTTTGTACCTACAGTATAAGAATTATTTATACAGTAATATGCATTAAATGTAATTTAGTGGAGATTTAAAGTATACAGGAGATCATGTGTACATTATGCAAATAGAATGCTGTTTTATATAAAGGACTTGAACATGAGTAAATCTTGATATCTGAGAGTGATCCTGGAACCATTTTCCTACAGATACCAAGGGACAACTTGAAATAGAGACTGTCTACTGTATAAAAGCATACTGATTTGTATTTTATTTTTTTTTTTACTACAAACTAGATTGCTGACAACTTGTATGTATTTTTATATTGCTGCATTTGCATCAAAACATATTTTTACAGACACATTTATCCATCTATATATTCCCCAAAATAGCAATGTAATAGTACAATGTATGGCTACCAGCAAGGAACAATGGAAACAGCAAGCCTGGTTCAAATTCCAACTGGACAGTTTACATATGCTTCACATTAATGTCCCAGGGAAAAACATGAAGGTTTTTCTTTTTCCTTTATCCACCGAGCAACAGCAGGGTAGACTAGATACCATAGCCTTGTTTGATAACCAATCTAATGGAATGACACTGAATTAAAGTTATTTATATTATTTGCATTCAGACTAATATCTTCATCATTGTTCTTATTATCACATTTTAATTATTTCATCTTTTGCCATCTTTTCAAATATCTGTTGATCCAGGTCATCTTCAGGTGTTTTCGAACTGTATAATGACAAAAGTGCAAACATTAGTTCAAACAGAGTGTAATTAACTTTATTCCTCATTCTAGAAATACAGATGGTGAATCTACACTTGCACATCCTCAGCTGTGGGGCGAAAATTAAGTAAAGTAGAAAATCCCTACTTGTAAGCTGAAGGACCAATTGAATCCAGGATTTAATTAGAAATGCATTGAAAGGTGGATATTGTTCAAGTTTGGTTTGGCTTTATCAAGGTTGACAATAGGCATAACAGCTTCTGAATGTTACCCATATTGTACAAAATAAATATGAACTACCTAAGTCAAAATTGTGTTTTCCTCATTGATAATTGTTATTCAATTACAACATCACAATTTTCGACATAAAAGTGTTATCCTTCTGTTTAACTTTTAATTGATAATAAACAATTTGATAAATTTAAAGGAAATAAATGATAGACTGAATTCTTTTAAATTTTTTACAAAGTCGGCATGTACAGAGCTGTTTGTGTATAGAGAAGTAAAAGTTAATGAGGCCCAGCAAAGAAAAACAAAATTATTTTTTCCAATTTCCTTAATATCTTTATAAAAATAAAATGCTTATACAGGCTTTATCTCAATAAAAATAATCTTACTGCTATTACTAAATATGTATGCCACCAATGAAAAATATTTTAAACTTTGAACAGAAATGACAAACCAATAAATTTTAGGATAATTTTTTCAGACTTTTTTCCCTGCTAAAGTTCTTTTTGTATATGGTGGAAGACTTTGCTTAAATATTAAGATAGAGAGCTCTACAATTAAAATTAAATATGACTTCACTGTTAAAATTTCAGACATTTTTTTTTTACTTTGGCAATTTTATAGCTATACACAGATGAAAAATATTTTAAATAAAATTAATTAACCAATATAACATGATAACTAAAATTAAAACAACTGACCAACAATCATACAGATCAATGAAATATAATGATATCTATAAGAGATTACAGTTTCCTGTTATCATTAGTTATAGCAGACAGATGTTCCCATTTTTTATCTCTAGGCTCCATTTTTGAAATGAAAATTTGATCATGCCTCACCAAAATTTATTTAATAAAAAGTACATTTAAAGATAAAAATAAGAGAAATGGTTGAAGGGAGATAACAACAGATTCAAAGTCAGAACATTATCATTAATAACTCTCTCCTCCAATTTGCAGACACTAGTTACTATATTCTTCTTAATGTTACCCCTAAGAATAATTAACCAATATAACCTTGAAAACCTTTAACATCAAAATGTATCCAAATTCAAGCATATGTTTGCAATGAATATCTTGATGCAAAATACATTTCCTATCTTTCATAAAGTTTAATTTACTACATTACAAATTCTCATAAATAGTATTTACATCCTATGAGAAAAAAATATCTTAGAAGCCATAAAATAAACTTGCTTTCAAAAATGTATAATTTTAAAAAAAAGGTCAAGAGAGGTAGCTTTTGCTTTTTATCAATTATATTTTTAAAAGGTTATTTGCATTTAATATGGCTATCATAAATGTCAAATTGGATCCATCTTAAAAAGATGAAATGAATTTTAATTATAGTATGTCCATCTTTCTTTAAAATTGTGTGTTTAAATATTTTATCATTTGTGGATTCTTTTGTATTGCATTATAACTCTGTACTTAGTTGAATGAGCAAATAGACAGTGATTCTGGGGGGGGGGAGGGAATTATTTTAAGAATCCCAAATAAAAAAAAGATAACATTTGTCCGGTTTCTTTCCTCTTTAACTTCGGAGATTCTTCTTATAAGGTCACAGTTTCACCTGGCCAGATGCTGCTGTTGTGATTTCTATAGGAAGTAGATTCCTACATTGTGGAGTTACTAGTTCTACACTTGACTGGATTTGAGTTCAGTATTTCTTTCTCTTAACCTGGTTGCCAACCAAATTTAAAGATAACTATTCTACTCTGCTAATTATCTCGTAGTAAGAGAAAAGATGGATTCATATAGTTCCAAGGTTATTTGTGTGTAATTAGCTGGAATTTGAACTCTGTACATCAATTCCACTTTTTGTATCACTAAATTCCATGTTATGCCCAAATTTAACTTATACCCAATGGTTCCTTCTAGAAACATGAAAACTATAAAAAAAAGAACACAAATGTACTTTGAATTTCTGGGATATTGTCCTCATCTTTGTTGTTGTTATCATAATGTTTTGGCCATTGCTCCCTCCAATTTTCATCAGCTGATTGTCAATCCAGGTGAATTTCAGGGAACTTAAACTGAGCAGACTTAGTTGGCTTGTGAATTTGGTGGTATATTAATTGTGAGTTGATCCGAGCAATGTGTTCTTGGACTGAATGGAAATAGTAAAGCAATAAGTGAACAGGACTAAATAAAAACAAGACATGATCAGTGGATTAAGAACAATGAAATGAAGGGTTCAGTTTGAAGTTCCTGGATCAACAAGCAGCTGATGAAGACTAGAAGGCAGAACAGATGAAGTGTTGTGATAACAACAACAAAGATGAGATCAATTATACTTAATTTTTCTTTTTAATCGGTGCGTTGTTATGAAAACAGTTAAGTGCTATTTTCTTTTCCGCTTTTATTTTTTTCATAGAGAAAATTAGATACTACAGTTAAAAATAAATATTGCTGCCATATCTGAACTGAATCGGTTCAACCCCCACTTTCCAACCTTGGCAGAGTTAAAAAAATCATTTATGTAGACCAAAAGAGGAAGACTTACTGCAGCATCTTTATCACAGATGCAAGATTTCAAGTTTATTGCTACTTTATCACTATTTCCATGGCAAATGTTTCCTAGTTCCACCAATTCAGACTTCTACAGCAAGAATATCTATCACATGTTACTTTCACAGAATCAAGTTCCTCTGCATTCCAAAAGTGAAGAGAAAGTTTCACTGAGACAGCTTCTTTTTTCCCAAGAACTGCTACATTTTGGAACATACTGCAATGGCATTGCTTCTTTGAACACTATAATCTTAATCTCTCTACTGTTAATCATTATCCATCCTTTTCGTTATGATCTTCACTTCCTACCATCTCTTCATTCATATCACATACCTCATTCATCATTATCATTTTAGCAGTAACTCTCTACTTTGTGGCTTGAGTGACTCTCAAGCCTTGTATTGGGTGAAGTTTAATTTAAAATATTTCTTTAATCTTGGATGAAACAAGAAAAGGTTATTTTGTCCCTAATTCAAAATAATTTACCATCCTTTTGACTTTGAGCCAATGCAAATGATTCTTTCCTTAGCTATATAGTATGTGCTATGCCAGGGATACATACAGTTTTTGAATTCAATGTTATTTTCTCCTAGACTGGTTGCTACCCAAGGTTATAGAACCCAGTCTGTCCTAATATTTACCCATAGCCAGTTAGAAGGGGGAAGAAGAGGATTCATAACTTTCCTAAGAGTATTAGCATGTAAGGGAATATAATGGATCCAGCTGGAATTTGAACTCGGTTCTCTGTTTATAATCTTATAAAATATCACATCATGTCGATAAAAATACTCCAAGTTTATAATTGGATTTCTTTTAGTAAAACTAACGACAAAATGTAATGCTGTTCTGAGCAAAACTACATCACCTTGCAAATAAAGAAAAAATAGCAAAAACATCAATATTTAATTGTATAAGGATTTTCTCATAGGAAATACTTCATCTAGTCATATTTCGGATGTTCATATTGAACGTAAGGCAAGCAAATTTAAGCTGAAGTTTGTGAGTGGCACTTGAAAACTCTCAGATGACAAGGTGATAGAGAACAATTTACTTAGAATCATCCTGCAGACGAAAGCAGGCATGATGTGTATGCAGGAGCAGTCGGAAGAAAAATGGAAATATGGCAGAGGTGGTATAGAGTAGAATCAGAGAATCGAGTGGGTGGCATTTCCTTCTGAATGTTTGGTTTCCTCGTCTCTGAAGAATCACTGGCTATGAATTCTTCAACATCACAACAGACTTAGCAGAATCTCAAGTCTGGATTGGTTAGTGGCAAGACTTTTTGAATTGAGGTTAAGTAATATATTTTAGCTCACAGTGTCGTATTTGTGAGCATTATCGATGCAGATGCTAAAAGTTCGATCAGGCAGATTTCTAAGATTCTAAATGTTTGCAAGGTTTGAAGCAGACACACATAAAATTTTGAAGCTTTGTGGATTTTAGTAAATATTTTAGTTTATTATTATTTGCTTATTTCTCTTTTTTTACCTGCATTCCTATAATTTGAATGCAACATTTCTATTTCTTTTTAAACATTTCATCCCTCAAAATAAAGTTTGACTTCTGTAATGATATATATCATTTCTTTAGCGATGATTTGAATTGTGGTTATTAGGCATGGTAGAGTAATGGAGAGCAGCTCGGATTGAGAAATTGGAGAACCAAGTTTGAATTCCAGTCAAATCCACTGTATTCACTTACATGCTAATGCACTTGAGAAAGGTATGAATTCTCTTCATCACCCCCCCTAGCTATGGGTAAATAGCCGGACAGTCCAGGTTCTATAGACTTGGATGGCAACTGGTCTACCACAGAAAGAAATGGCAACTTACTATGAGAAAAAAATCTGCCTTGTCAGTCATGTATCAAAAGATACCTGATCACCTAAGGGTGTATCACATATGGCACATAACTGACTGAGAACTGATAAATGTGCAAGTAATATAATAGCTATTGGCCTGGAAAGAGGAATTGGCAAACATAGTTCAAATCCCGACAGTCTGTTGCATTTTTACACTAATGCATCTTGGGAAAGTTATGAATAAATAGATAAATAAATATTATAATAGTCTAGGTTTGCTTTTTACACTTACTTCTGCAATAAGTTTATTTAAGAAGCCAGACAGCTCGTACAAAATTAAATTGGATGTGTTAGATTTGTCTGTAAAGGTTTCTAAATTTACAATTGACTCTAAAAGAAGTGCTAAAAATAATTTGGTCAAGCCAGACTGTTTCAAATTTATTTTTCAAATTTGAAAAAAAATATATTTGTATTTACTGTCCAATCAAAAGGGTGACTTCCATCAGTGTCAGCTCATGACTAAAATTATTTGGGGTGCTGCTTCAGGAAATTTTTAGCTATTGTTTCAATATTGTGTAAAATGAAACAAACACATAAAAAGAAAAATTATACATAAATCTGATAAAATCCTAAACAGAAAAATTGTTTTTTACTGATAAATTATAACATTTCAAGTTTGATCCATTCATTTAAAAATGAAATCCATTTTTCTTGTTTTACATCGATCGAAAAGGTTAATAATTTTTCTCTTTGATCCTTGGATGACTGTTGAGAAAATTTTTCTCCATTGAAAGCACTGCAAGTGAATTTAGTCTTTTAGGATTCATTATGCTCCTTAGAAAAGTTTTTATGCTTTTCAGTGCTGAAAAGCAGCATTTGGGTTTTGATGTTGTCATGGGAATTGTCATGAGGATTTTTATCAGTTTTGTAATTTCACTAAGAACACCATCCAGATTATTTTCCAAGATAAATTTCAGAAACCCAATTAATTTGCAGTATTCATGCATATTGGATCTACTTTTGGTTTAGTTTCAAGCTTTTCTTTGTCAGTCAATGGTCAGTACTATCTCTTCTGTAGGCAGTTCATTCTTAAAACTAGTGAAGCTTTTCTCTTGTTGGACAATTTAGCAGCTACTAAGTGTTTAATGAAAGAATATCTGTCTATTATATAAACACATATTAGTCACAGATTTCATTTACTTCTGTTATGAGTGTCTTTGAAGGATCTTCACAGTACTTGAAGTTTCCAAATAGCACTATTGAAAAATATTTCCAAATAGCACTTTTGAAATCATATATTCATTGATTTTAAAGACACTAATTTCTTGAGATTGAATTTGGCTCTTAATTACTTTAATATTGAAGCATAATCTGATGAAAAACTAACTAAATCATGAAATTATGATAATTCAGATATTTTTAAATGGCTGATACTTCTGCAATGGTTTGATCTGCATTTGATGTTGACTGAATTTCACTAAGGCAGCTTTTTGAAGGTTGCAAATTTTCATGAACTCTGTTCATGGTCCATTTGGGGAATGCTGATGTGTGTATGGAAACACACAGTGGTAATCTTGAGACGAATGTTGATATATCCAAAATGTTAGGAAATAATATTCTTGCATTCCGTGTAATACTTGCGGCATTTCTCATTATCTGACATGCATAACAGTAAATAAAATGTGCACTACTATAAACTGCTTTTATTTTTACATGAATTTCTACTTTTTTTTTTGCCTCTCATGACATTTGCATCATGAAATGTCTGAGCTGTCAGTTTTTGCCCATTTCTTTGAAGGATTATGTTTCATTGTTCTGGAATACAACAGATATGCTCTCTGCAGTGTGATTTTCTCAAATGAAGAATCCCTCAAAAAGCTCAGATATTTCTTCATTCATCATATACCATAGAAAAATGATCATTTGATTCTATTCCGAAAAATCTGTTGTGCCATCAGATATGACAGCTACAAAGCTTCCCTAATTTCTGTCCTTATCTCCTCAGGGTATATTAGTAGCAGGTAGTCAAGTATCTCATTCTGAATGGTTTTAGAAACACCTTTGAAAACCTCACTGGTTTCTAAGTGATTCTTCAAATCTGGATCTAATTTAGATGCAAAATTTATTAATTCTGCAAATACCCCTGGATTTACTGAATCGTCTTTTTCATCCTGTAAGGGAGTTTCAAAGTTTCCACAAAGTAAGATACAGTCTATTATTTTGGATAAAATTTCATGGTTCTTTTTTTAAATTTTTATGCTATGCTCATTGTTTGAAACCTCACTAAGTTTCACCTTAATATTACACTTCCTAAAAGTGACAGGGACACCACATTTTCAATATGCTTTCTTTCATGTTTGTTTTCTTTCATTTTTTTTATATTTCTAAAACTGTTTTGGTTCATATTACATCACCTCCAAACAGTAAACAAAGGAAGCAAAACAATGCATTTTTCAGTTTATAGCCGCAAAGCCAACATTTCTGTTTATGCCATTCAGAATTAAAGCTACAAATATGTGTCTTGTTGTTGGTTATTCCTAACTGAAATATTTGAATATCAGATGTTGAATATATAAGTAATTGTGGTGAACAGTCATGTAGAAGCAAACATCTGTTGCAAAGGAAAATGTGTCTTACCTGAACATGCGGCATGTGACATCGGCATTTTTTTCCTTAAAAATGGCATTAATCTCCAGTCAGACTATTCCAGCATTATGTGCTGTAACAGGCTTTTTTGTTTTTTGTACAGCTTGGCATGGTTCAACCAATAGCAAGTCATGTGCTGATTAGTCAGACAGGAGGAGGCTATTTACCTGGGTAACTGAGAACAAAAGTGAAGGACACTGGTTGGTTGATGGCCTGATAAAAGATGGTTGAGGCAGTGAGAAGGCAGAACGGTTTTACATTGGTGAAATGGGCGGAATGCAATAATGGTGGATTGAACAAGCAGTATCTTGTATTGTATGAATGACATCCGAGGAATAGAGATCCATTTAACTACAGTAATACATGTTTGTTCTTTTAAACTTTCACATAATACTTTTGAGTCTTTGTTTTTGTATGTACTTTTCAAGTTTAGAGAGATGACATTCACTCTTTCTCCAGGGAAAAGTCCTTTTAATCTTGAGTAAAATTTCTTACTTCAGATGCTTACCATTTATACTATTTAAAAAAGACATTCACATTTAACATTATTATTATCTAGCTTAAAAAACAACACAAACTGAATTTGATAGAGGAATGTTATAAATTGACCATTATATTGTAAATTAAATCTTGTTTGTTGAGTATATATCATTAAAAAATATTGATTTTTCATATTTTACTCAAAGTTTTCTTCTCTCTTAATATTTGAGTCCTACTTTCTGTTTCATGGAATAATGAGTAACTTGTTTTGGAAACTTTCATCAATTCAGCAAAAGCTATTTTTCATTTTAGCTTCTTAGTCACGAATTGTAAGTTGCTAAATAAATCATCATTTTGACGTTCTTTTTAATGATGACAATGTGTAAACTGTGGAATCTTTATAATTAATTAAAATTCCATTAAACAATTATACTTTATGTGTGTGTAAATGTTTCCAGCACCTTGTATTTTGGAAACTAATTACACATTTGAAAATTAATTATAAAAACATAGCTGAAAAAATTGTGCATATTTGATGTATTCCAATCACACATAACGTATTTTCTGTAAAATTATAGTTTAACATTTTAATTAACCTCCATCTTGTGCAAGACAATAGACTTTCCTTTTGCATTTGTTAAATTAGATAAAGTCCCAGAAAGAAGCTTCAAAAGAAAACCTACAATCTCAGAACCACCCTTCCTTGTTGGGTCAAAGTACTTAAACTTCAGCTTTAATGTATAGGGTTTTTAATGAATACACTCCACTTAAAATATTTCTCTGTATAGATTCAAAGGTTATTCCATTTCTCCAGCAAATGATATGAGAGGACCTGTATGAACCCAGAAGAAACTTTCAAAATGTTAATTTTCAAAGGTAACCTGTGATGACAATATACATACAAGAATTCCCAGACTGTATATAAACTGATTGTATCATTCTGTGGAAGTTTCAATTCAGATTAGAGTGGTACCTAGCCTAGTGAGTCAGTCTGCTAATAAGCTTCATGCTATTGACTTGTGTTCAGTTATAATGTGTGGTTTTGTAATATTGTATTAGAATGCCTCAACAGTTTTCATGAGGATTGATAAATTTGAGCAAGCTATCTGCATCAATTTGAATAGCTTGATGGTCAGACATTGGTTTGATTGACATATCACAATCAGAAGATCAATCCTATTGCTTACACAACTTGGTATTCTAAGTGATCTACCAAGCTAAGTACTAATCAAGCAAAATACTGCTTAACTTTGGTGATCAAATAGAGCTAATGTGATTTGACCAAGAAACACACACACACTCACAGACACACTACATGAATATTACATTTGGAGATATATTTAATGAAATCCAGAGGATGATGTGAAGATATTTGATTTCTCTCAGGAAGTACATTTGAATATGAAATCAATGATGTTTATGTTGACTGGTCAAGCACAAAATTTTCAAAGTGGTTAGACAGAATGAATCAAAGTGTGACTGAAATTCATAAGACCTAGTCTTAGATGCCCAATAGACATAGGGGGTGGAGAGTGACATTTTTTTTTTTTTTTGAGGAAATTTATTAATTTTGCACTTTTTGATCCTTTATTCAAACAAGTACAAAAATTTAAATATCTAGAAAGTGTTTTAATAGAGGAAAGAAAGTGTGACACTGAAATCTGAAAGCACGATGGGATAACAAAAGATTAGCAGAGTATTAAGTAATAGAAAAACTTTTCTAGAAACAAGGAAAAGAGTACTACACTGTTATGTCATATCCGTCCTTCTGTATGGCAGTGAATTCTGGACAGTCTCCACAAAGATGAAAAAGAGACTTTAAGCAACAGAAATGTGGTTCTTCAGAAGTATGCTGAGGATACCAGTGGCTGATTATGTTAGCAGCAACAAAGTTTTAGTGAAAAGGGAAACAAAAAGGAAACTTAATACTTAACATCAGAAAGAGGCAGTTGAAATTTCTAGGGCATATAATGAGGAAAGAGGGCTTGGAAAATCTAATACTCACAGTACAGATTGTAGGCAAAAACAACACAAGAAAGCAATGCATAACATACTTAGTGAACTTGAGTAAATAGATAGCAGGAGAGGGTTTAGGAGAAATAACAAAAAAAATTATATTAAAAAGGACAGAAAGTTGTGGAAAACCATGATCACCTACTTTCTGAGGGGATATGGCACAAAGAAGAACTAATTTTTTAACTCCACTTTTATTCAAATCTCCTACTTATTCCCTACTTAGAAAATTTCCAATTAATCTGCCTCATCATTATATTAGGTTCATAAGGATAGCTTGTTCTTGATAAAAATCTGTCAGATAAATGCATAAAAAGTTTTGGTGATGACCAAGATGTGATTTGCAACAAAAATATTGATAATTTCTGTTTGAATTTCTGGGATGAGGAGTTATTATTATTTACACAGTTTATATTCAGACTATTGTCCTCATCTTCATTGTCGTTATCATGTTTCAGTATTAGGCTTTTCAGCCTTCCTCACGTGTATATTGAATTCTGAACTGAACCCTTTATTTAATCAACAGTGATAGACAGGTCTTGTTTAACTACCCATGTCTAGGTATATCATCTCATTCTTATTTTTACTACTGCTCAGTTATTGCTCACTCTTTTCCATTGATTTCAAGTACACACTACATGATCCAGAGATTGAACTCACAACTATGTTACCAAATTCATGAACTAACACATTAATCCACTAGTCCTATGGGACAATGTCTTATAATGTCCACTCATTTGAGAGAATTTTGAGAAGGGGATTGAGCTGAGAATATTTTAACAACATCTCATAAATATTTGCATCTGTCAACATCCATTTATGTATTAGGAGTGCTAAAATGTTCTTGATATAATCCATTTTCAAAAATTTAATCAAATCTCATTTCTTTTGTACAGTGTCAATACTTCAGTTTATTTATGATCATTACCTCTATGTTGCTTATTGATTTATTTAATATTTCATTATTTGTTATTTTATTCATTAATATATTTCATTTACTTGTCATGCATATTTTTCATGTATTTTTCTTTGGTTCCAAATTTTGATATTTCAAATAAAATTTATTAGTTTGAGGTCGTATGATTTGATCATGATATGATTTTAGGTTGGATATTAGGAATTTCTTTTTTGCTATTACTGCATATCTCAAAATTCTT
Organism: Acanthosepion pharaonis; assembly: GCA_903632075.3. Lineage (NCBI taxonomy): Eukaryota > Metazoa > Mollusca > Cephalopoda > Sepiida > Sepiidae > Acanthosepion > Acanthosepion pharaonis. The sequence continues at coordinate 2,789,473 of CAHIKZ030002179.1, read as the reverse complement.
GACAAAATCCAAAAAAGGGTCTGTAATATAATCGATCCTAAACTAGCTTCCTGACATCAGTCACTTTCACACTACCACGATGTGGTTTTCCATGCTATTTTTTCTATAAACATTTTCATGGCTATTGTTCTGATGAACTTTCCTCCCTGACATCTTGACCTTGTGAATTTAAACATACTATTAAAATGGCAACTTGATCACATTGTTTTACTTTAGAATTAGTTGCATGGAACCATAAGTTCTGTTTTTTATTTTTTCCTTTTTATTTTACATTTTACCTACGGAATTCGCTTCCAGTTTCTTGCTTCCTTGTCACATCCAATCTTCCAGGAATAGGCAGTGCCAGTTGGCATTTTTTGTCTTCATGAATGCTTTCCTTTCTCCTCACAAGAGACTTCTCATTCTCCTTCCCTCCCTGTAACTCCTTACATCTTAGTAGCATTATCACCTTGTTCAGGGTGAAATGATGAAAAAAAAAAATGTCTCCATTCAGCCCTGATCATTTGCTTATTTTTTGTTTGGGAAATGCTTATGTGTCTCTCTAACTATATAATTAGGAATGTATCATATATATGTAATAAATTTGAAAGAATAAAAAATGCCAATAAAATTGATATTTATTATATATTACACTTTTGACTAAATTAAAATGCAAACAGAAAGATTGTAAAGTTGGAATATTCAAACACACTTGTGCCCTTTTTCAATGATACAAACAATAAACAAAGAAGTGGGACATAGTCTTCTGAGGAATGTTGTTGTTGTTGCTTAGAAGGCTGCCTGTGAAAATTATACTCTCATAGTAAACCCAATTCCATGTTTAATTCCTCAATATGTGATTTTATTTTGAAAATATATATCAATTAGGATCTGTGTATTTCTTGTTGGTTGTTGAATGAAGATGTTAAAAGACCATCTTGTGTTTTAATTATATATATATATATTTATATATATATATATATAAAAAAACCTATATGTGTAAATATATGTAAAATGATCTATAGTAATCTCTGTGTAAAACTTGTGTTAGTGTATTAACATTTCAAGAACATGTTTATATGCTTGTTTTAGTGTATGGATAGATAGACTGAGTTAAACATCTAGAATCCTAGATATAAATTGAGAGATATTCTTTGCAAAATGAACTTCTCTTGGATATTACACTAAAAAGATTTTTTTTTTTATTTTCTTTTGCAAAAGGATATTCAGACAGCCTGCTCATTCAAATGTGAAACTAAAGTACATAATGTTCCAAGTTTTATGTTTTTTTTTGTTTGATTTGCAAAGGCTGCTGATCAAAACTTTAAAACTTTAATCTTACTCTCAGATGAGTGTACAGTCCTACTATTCATGTTAGAAAATGTCTGCATTCTCATCCGAAAATCCAATCAATAATCAAGAAATCTATCTGTACCTTACATTCTCTCTCTAATACCTTTGAATCAGGTGCACATTGCTGTTTGAAAGCTTGACACTATGCAGTCTTCTAAAAAAAACAATAGGTTGATACAGTGTTTATAAAGGGTGCTTGATATATATCTGATGTACAAAAGCATAATTGACAGAGAGAAAAACTGCAATGCTTCATTTTAATGCAAATTTTATAATCTTAATAAGACTGGATATTTATTTTGGTCATTTCTTAATTGATTGTTAGATTCCATCTCATTTATATTGTTTGAACTTTTATCCTCAGCTTCATTGTCATATTCACAATGTTTCAGTCATTGTACACAACTGGCTTTCTTCAGGTTTTTAGAATTTTGAACCAAACCCTTTATTTCGTCCACCAGGGTAGAGTGTTCTAATTCCATATGTCATGCCTCTTTCAGATGTTTCACTTATTTCCCTTTTATTCAACTCTTCAAATTTTTTTGGTTCACCATAGTAGCCTGGTATTGAACTCACAACTCTTTGGATCTAGTCACTGGATCTAACCAACACCTTTATCCACCTTTATCTATCTCTCTAAGACCTGTTCTAACATCCATTTACTCAAACTCATCAAGTATGTCACATGCTGTTTTCCTTTGTCCCTCTTTTCCTTAATCTGTCCTGTGAGTATCAGGTTTTCCAAACCCTCCTTCCTCGTTATATGCCCTAAAAATTTCAGCTGACCTCTTCCTGATTTTAATTATAAGTTTCTTTTTTGTTTCCATTTTCTCCAAAACCTTGTTGTTGCTCATAAGTTTTGTCCATGGTATCTTCAGCATCTTTCTGTAGGACCATATTTTTATTGTTTCACATCTCTTCTACATCTTTGAGGAAATTTTCCAGTATTCACAGCCATACAGTTGGACAGATATCACATAATATTTCAGCACTCTATACAGTCTTCTGAAAAAAAAAGATTTTTAGGAAAATGCTGATGTAGTGTTTATAAAATTACTCTTGATAGGTATTTGATATAAGCAGAGAGAAAAACTACAAAGCTTCATTTTAAGGCAAATTTCAGTGAAATACATATGTCAGAGACATCACAACATTAATATAATGGCATATTTGTTTGATCATTTCTTAACTAATTACATCACTCAAAAAAATGTCTCCCAATTTTTTTGTTAAGATAAGGGTTTGTAACAGGAGACAGCTATGGTAGAAAGATTAATTCTCCCATATTTATTTCCCTCTGTTATGGGTGTTATTATCTTAAGATATAACAAGACTATACTTCATGAATGAAATGACTGAAAGGAAAAGGAATGGCAAACATGCTTTGTTTTCAGAAAGACTTTTATACTAATAAGACATACACAAAAGTAAAACTATGCAGAGAATAATATATCACATATATCTCCACAGCAAAGCAGAGTTTAAGGAGAAACAAAATGGAATATATAATAGGGAAATACTCCAGTGTCTGGAAAAGTCATTTTTAGGATTTGGGATTCAAACAGGTTGAATTCATCTATGTCCCAGCCAAGGACATATTGCACAAATAAGAAACAGTGAGTCTTGGGTTTTCCCAAATTGAAGACTGTGAATATCTCTCTATACCTGGGAAAGATATATTCTCAAAGAGAAGTGGTACCATGGACTTGTAAGCTGATGGAGAAACAAATTTAGCCCACACCATGAGGAGGCCCAGTCTAAAGAAGGCAGCCTTTTAATTTGCTGCTGTAAAACAAACTGAATTTTGCTACCACTTTTATCACTGTATAATTTGCTGTCATGTGACCCATGTACCTTTTCTCCTCCAAAGGGAGACAAACACCTTCTATTCTGTATCCTTACAGGCTTATAATCAAATATGTATACCCATTGATAGATGTCTTTAAGGCTGTGTTAGAATGCTTTATAATTAGTTTTAATTTGCAGTCATCTGTGATATTAATTGAGAATAAATCACTCCCTAATGTCTGTGAATCTGGTATACAGTTTCTCTTGACACTATACAGCTTTCTGAAAAAAATAGGTTCTTATAAAGTGCTGATGCAGTGTGTATGAAAGCACTCATGACATATATCTGAATATGTTGTTAAGTTCTTGGCACAACTTTGTTGCAAAGATATTAACCAGCTGCTAAGACTTTGATATGAAATATCTTCAGAGTTTAGTATTCTTAAAAGCAGTTTTTGATGTTGGTTTTGATAAAATCTATTGGAGAACCCCAATGATGTTTCCTTTAAGATAGTGAACATAAATTTTAAATCCAATGGAAGAGTTTTTAACATATGGATTTCTGATGTGGAGGCATTATATACAGATTCTATTTAAAAACATTTTTTTTTTAAATTAAAAAAAAACATAATCAACAAATAATCAGTAGACACCCTCCCACCTGCAAAAAAATACTGAAAGATGTCTGTATTTGCACAAGTAGCAGCACAAAGTTCTTTTAAGTTATAGATTTATTCCATATGCTTATCTATCTGCCTGTTTGATATGAATGTCTGTGTATTTTTTACTTTCATATATATATTGGAAAATATCTAAAATCTCTTTAAGCATCCATTTTTATTATGTGCATTTATGTGCATGCTGGAACCTACAAGGGAATGTCAAAAAATTCTTGAGTTGACTAAGAAATTATACCCTCAAAATTTCCATGTTTAGTCATTTTTATCATATTTGGGAAGGCAGATCAGGCAGAATATTTCAGTGGTTGCTGATATATGAATTATCTTAGTGATTATTGAATCAAAATGATATTCTCTATTGATTAAATTTTTGTTTGTGTGTATGTTTTCATAACAGGGCAAAAATGGAACATCATAGAATTATTTTGCTAAGGAAATTCCATAAACATCATCTAATTTCAAGACAAAAGCATTTTGCATCGTTTTTGCAACTTAATTCCTTCATGGCCACCATAAAACCCGGTATTAATCATGAAAATTAATATAAAAATTGAGTAAAAATTAAAAAAATCTGATATTTAATGTAGACTTATAAAAATCCATATTTCTACTATATGTCAGTGTATGCTGGACAATTTTTTTTCACAGATGAAGAGGAGACTTAAGACAACAAATATATGGTTCTACAGAATGATGTTGAGAATACAATGGGCAAGGCATATGTGAAACAGGGAAGTTGAAAAAAAGTCCTACCAAAAAGGAAACTTTGATTTAGAAAGGGGCAATTTCTGAGATAAATAATGAGGAAAAATGGTTTGGAAAATGACATTCATATATGTATTGAAGACAAGAGTCTCAGCAAAAAAACAGTGAGTAAATTACCCAACAAGCTTGTGTAATTGGTTGGCAGAACAGGAAGTGGGTGGAATAGCAAAAAGACACTGCTACAAAGGATAAAAAGTTGTGGAAAGCTAAGATCACCTACATTTTGGTTTATAACAATAATTCATTAATGCTCATTATCTCTAAAATGGTTTATTAATAATAATAGCATAGTGTCAGCTTTCATGCTTGCCCAGATAGTAATGATCTGATTGTTGTATGTTTCCTTGTGGTTTTATTGTAAAAGATAGAATGAAAAGTATATTAACATTGAATGTGCAAATTAAATAAAATCATTAATATTGATTGCTTAAAATAATGTCATTTGTCTTTTGTGAAAAAAATTCAAATTCAGAGTTGGAGTTTTGCTAATACCTCTTATTTATTTGTAAATTATTATAATAAAAATTATACTCGAGATAACTTGGTATCAAGCTTAAAAGCCACCTTCGGTGGACTTTAAGGAGGTATTTGATAAGTCAGTTCACGTATCAATAAAATCCACATTTTCATCAGGACTTTTTTTTTCTTTTATGCTTTCACACTTAGCTAGAAACTTCGAGAACAGCTGCTTTCCTAAGTGTTAGCCAAATATCTAGATACATTGTTTGTTGACATCTTCATAGAAAATAACTTATTTCTCTGTCATAAATCATGAGAGCTAAGAAATAAAATCACAGCAAGGAAAATCAAGAAGACTTCTTAAATTATTAGATAACTTTTTATTTTCTTTATCATTCAAAGAAATTCTTGTCTGTATAATTAGTTTGGCACCAATTCTAAGCAAAGTTATTTTCACAAATAAAAAAAAAGTCCAATTTAATATTTGGATTATTTCTTTTTGGGTCTCTTATTTCTGATCTGATCCTAACTTCTAAGTCCCAGACTAATTGTCTCATGTCTTTGTTTATATTGTTTGGTGAGTCTTGAGGTTCAGTCACTCTCACTACAGTGTTATAATTCAAATAGCTATGTCTCTGCCTTATGCATATATGCATAAAACTTGATTAGTATGAACAATCACAACAAAAGATAATGATCATTACATCTTTGATGGATAATTGAGCTTCACTTGGAAGCTGTAAACAAAAGAAAGACTTTTATTTTTATTTGTTTCTAACTTAAGCGAAGATGTTCATTATCTTCCAAGCAGTTTCTCTGTTCATAAAATGTTAACTTCTTGTATACAGACGAGACTAACGTCTTCATCAATATTACAGTTGTGAAAATGTATAGCTGATATGTTTTCAATTGTTCATCATGGATAATCAACATGATATTCAAATTAAATTTTTTCAGTTTTTTATTACAATGGGAATAAAAATGTTTTATTTTTTTTTAATAATAGGTATATAGCTTAATTTCTATACTAACAGAAAAAATAATAAAGAAAACAAACATATTGGAAAGTATCATAGAATACATTATACTAAAATTTCACTCACTACAAAGCTTGAGAACCTCTCAAACTAGAGTATTACAGTCAAAATGGAAATGTATGATTTCATATGTGCTTGCCTTAAAAATCAACATTTGAAGTCTTGGCTTTTACCTCTGCTTGAACACCAAACTATAGTGTCACTTATTCATCAACTATTTAAACTCAGTTTAGTCTGGCATAAGTTCACAAGTTCTGTGCAGCTGGAATTATGACAAAATCATCAAATAATTTAATAATTTCTTGCTTTTTTCCTTTATTCTTAGACTCTTGATGCCAAATTAAAATTTAACTTCATTTAAGGAATTTTATTTTAATATGTGAAGAATAGAATAGCAGATAGAAACAGACATGGAATTTTGTATGAAGAACTTTTCAGCACATTCTTATACATTTATATGTATATAATCGCCTCTCTATATACAAGCTGAAAAAAAAACTTATTAAATATACAGACAAATAATCAGTATTTACAAAATTGCGGCTCATTGGTTTCATAGCTTTGATGCAAAAGCACCCTGGTAATATTTTTATAGTCTGAGATTCTCCCTTTTCTTTCTTAAATAATTCTTTTGATCTCTGTTCTGTAGCAAATACATCGGTTTTGTGAATTCATAGATAAAAGATAATTTTTTTATTGAGATGACAAAAAAAATGATTGGAAAGAAAAATCTTCACTTTTAGAATGCTTCAATAATTGTGAGTTTTGGTGTCTGTAACAAGGCTCAAAAATAAATGTCAATGTAAAACTTTTTTAAATTGCACATAAAATTGCTTTTTTTAAAGAAGTTTTAACACATTGTGTGTTAAAACTTAATTTAACCTGTAATCTTAAAACTACTTTACGTTTCTT
>CAHIKZ030002179.1:2757500-2777500 GCA_903632075.3 Acanthosepion pharaonis | reverse complement strand
ATTAATTTGAAATGGAATATCTAATGAATATAGCAGATAAGTGAAACCTTGCAATCCAAGTTCTAACCTTTTTTTTATCTGATTACCAAAGAAACACATAATCTAACATTATCTTGATGGGATATTACACATTTTCTCACAAATTAAATCTGAACACTTTTCATTGATTACTGCATTAAACCTTCATGGGGGAATCAATCAGTTGGTTCTCTGGAAGGCGCTTAAAGTCATAAAGGCTCCCTTCCAATTCCAGCATATACACTACATTATTTCTTTGGATTAAGGCAGGTGTTTAGTACAGGTCATGGTGATTCATTCTGCTAATGCAAAATAAAGTAAACCCTTCTTGACACCTGTGATAAGTCATAGTATCTATCTATCTATCTATCTATCTATCTATCTATCTATCTATATATATATATATATATATATATATATATATATTATGGGCATGTGGCCGAGTGGTTAGAACATTTGTTTTTTGACCATTAGACCTGGGTTTGAATCTCACCATGGTCGATTTGAGAGGAAGCTGACTTGCTGACATTTTTGGACTGGATTGAGGGTGATTCCAGCATGCAGCACTTTTGGAAAGTGCCTGACAACCATACCACAGGTTGACCCAAGCCTTCTGAGTGAAACTGGGTAGAAAGAACTCTTGTGGACCATCAATAGCTGTGCTAGCATGAATCCACAAGTCACTTTAGCCAAGGGCTTGAGCATGCTGGCCTTGTTCAAGTCGTTGATCACACTAGATAACACACTCTCTCCCAGAAACTGTAACTAAGGTCTGCTCAGTATAGTTGCAGTATAAACCACAGGTGGGCTCTCTGAATGTTTTCAATTTCAGTTCAGGTTTCATCTCAATCATGTTTTTTTACTTCCTTGTCTGTTGTGCTGGAGAATAGTTTCTTTGGAAGATTTTATACCATACAATGTTGACTTTACTATGTTGAACTCGGCTATTAGTTACAATGAACTTTCACTAGCACCTAGTCTGTTTAAAATTTCCACTTTTTGCAATAAATCCAAAATTGTTCTTTTCTTCTTATTTCCATCATATTTTTCACCAATACGAGCAATTAGGGTGAAATAAGCATAAGCAATTATCGAAAGAAAAACAGGAATTTCAAATCAGTTACATATCACCAAAATAGTTCAAATATACACATGAAAATCATGTCCAGATAAGCAGGATTATAGATATGAAGGATTCTACTGTACTTGTCTACTATAAATGATTGTTATCTGCAATTTTTAGTCAGCATCTAAATCATAAGTGATTGCACAATCAACTGTTTTTAACCCTTCATTTGCCAATCCACATAAACATTAGACAAATGAGATTGGCTTGCAATCAGGACCTGGTTATTCTTTAGATTAGTTTTTGTTGAAGCTTAGGGCCCATCAAGCCTTTATAAAGCAATGATTTTAATTTTCTTGGCGTTATTGTTACAGATTTGCATGATGTGTGTGTGTTGGAGAGGGATAGAAGGTTTGAATTATCAGAAGGCTTAAAATTGTCTGTGTTCAATAATGTTCCATCCACAACAATTAATACAAGACAGAGAATAATGATTCATAAACATCTTGTTTCAAACGTAACAATTGAATTTATTAGGGTTTGGTATACATGCATGAATACTGAGTGAAAAGGTTAGACATAGTTGTGTCTCTTAGATTAGGTAATATTTGTACCTAAGTTCATAAAGTGAAAGTAATTATTAAACTGTAGTTTAGAAGAATAAAGTTTCTTTAGCATGTTTGGAATTGTGTATTGTAAAAGTTGGTAAACGTTCAGAAGAGATTTCAGAGTTCGTACTTGCATGAATATTGGTAATGGTCTTTAATGTCTGACTGCATTAGTTAAGATGAAGATTACATCTTGGTAGCAAGGAGAAAGATGAATGAAAAAAAAACAACAGGGAGCTTATACGTGTTTTGTTTTTATAAGGTTGTGTATCACGTGGGAGGCTCCGAGCATATTGAGCGGGAAAACAGATTTGTTGCATGCAGGTGGTTTGATTGGTTGGAACTGACCAATCAGCAAGCTAGATTGAAGGTGATTAACCAATGAATGCTTGTTATATATTTTGTAAGATTGTGATGGTGAAAATTACAACAGGAATAGTGCAATTCCTAGCAGGGGTTAACTGGCTTGTTGTGGAAGATTCCACATTATAACCTCTAAATAATTTCATAAACTGAAAGGATATCAATATAACAAACTCCTATTTGTTTGACTTTGCAGAAAGAAAAGTAAGGAAAATAATGTAGTTTGTGTCATTGTGTTTCAAGTAGATAACATGTTTGATCTTAATTCAGAATGTTTAAATCTTGGAAATCTTTATAAAGCTGTGATATTAATTTTTTAAATGTTATGACATATAAATACTTTCATCAACAGAAATGGTACCATATAACAAACCCATATTTATTTTAATTGTTTTATTATTGGGTATAAAAATCTGTTATTTTTTTAATATTTTTCTGTTGAATTCTGTGCTAGTTTGGTTTGCAATAAATAGTAAAATAGTGGTATTGCTAAAGAATATTTTTATTGACAAACAAGAGATAGCTATATAGTTTACTAAAGAATTTCCAATAATTTTACTTCAAGCTATGTAAATGTTGTTAAAATATATCAAGAATAAAAAATATTCAAAACAGATGCAGGTTAGAGAGTGGCTCCATCTGAGGGGCTCCCATACATTCATTAGCCTTGAGGCCCCAAAAGTTATAATCCTGCTTGAAAGACAAGTGTTTATTCAGTTTCTTTGACCAACTATTACTTGGCTACAAGTTGTTATATTTAGTTTTAACTTGATTTAACATGTTACCTCTTAAGAAAAATGTTGATTTAAATTCAAGACATTAAAAGTCAGAAAATTGTCTCCAATTTGCATTGGGTAATCATTTGAAAATTACCTGGAATTATAGAATTTTATTGAAATGACTAATTTGTCTATGTTTGAGTACAATGTAAGATCATTAGTTAGCAGTAGTCCAAATGTGTTTTTATTGTTTTTTTTTTTTTTTTACAATGATATATTGAAAAATCATTATCAGAAACGGATGAGCTGAAGCAAATTTGGAAAAAGAATGTTCTCTTAGTGTTTTTTTTTCCCGTTTTTTTGGCATGGTCTCTGTCAGTATAAAGCACACAGATTATAAATTTGTGGTTGAATCATCGATCTGTCTATTCTGTTTCTACACTATACAAATGTAAGTTTTTACTTTCTCTCTTTCCTTTACACAGAGAGATATATATGTGAAAGAGATTTTATCTACATAGTATGAAGATTATACATATAAGATAGGTACATGTATAAATTCTTAGTTCAATCTTATTTAGATTCAGCTCACTCACTCAAGTCCCAGAGACTCCACTGATGAGTATGGGGCCATTACTATCAGCATGCAGCATATATTTTTATTCAAGCCCTTATATACAAGAACAAAGACTGCTTACTAAGCCATAAGTTGCATGTGGTCAATCATATGCCATATTTTTGGGATGCAATATTTAGGTCTTGAAACCCATGAAGCTACTTTACTTTCATTTAATTCTTTTTGGGACACACGATATTCCCATTCTGAATGCCGTTGCAAATGTGTTTTACTCAGATAAATTCCTCACTGATTTATGTACGGCCATCAAAAGTTTTTTTTTTTTTTTTTGCAACTACTTTTCATTTGAATCCACGTTCTTAATAAGCAGATCTAAAATTGTGAAAATGCACATTATGCATATTCTTTACAGGATTCAATTCAGACGGCAGATTTCAAAATTGTAGAATAATCTATTAACAAAAAGTGTTTTATATTGCTTTCTCTTATTGTCTCTGAACAAAAAACAAACCAGCTTGATATTTTCTTGAAGGAAAAGTTACTGACATTCAAATAACAATTTCTATCAAATAAAAGAAACACATTGTGATTTATATTGGATTTTTTTCATGTCCTATCTTTTTTCCAATTTTCCTTTTTTTCATTCTTAATTTATTTTTTCTCCATTCATCTATTAATTCTTCTGAGGTAATGAATTTTATCTCAACTACCCACAAGAGAAGTGTAAGAAGTGTGATTCAGGCATAAAATAACATTGATAGCTTCACATATTTTATATATACTGAGTTAATTTGATTAAATTATATTAGACTTTACATAATGAAAAGATACATGGAAACACATGAATTAAATATGTTCCCTTATATTGTCTCTACTATAAGTTTCATAGAATTATATCATCTCTTCAGTAGAATTAATTGCAGAATCATTTTTCATTCATTTTTCATTCAACTGTCTTGAAGATTAGATACAATTCCATAATACTGAGCATAGATACAAAGTAAGTTAACATATTTAATTTTAATTATTATTATTCTGATCTCTCTTGATATTTAGTTCTATAATTACAAACATTTCTTATTCTTCATTTTGCTGTGTTCTCTGTAGCCCTTAATAAAATTTATCGTTTTATTATCTCTTCTAATCCCTGTTTTACCAGCCATTTACACATGCTCATTAGGTTATTCTTCAACATGTCCTGTGAATGTTAAATTTTCCAAGCCCTCTCTCCTCCTTATTCACCATAGAAATTTAATTTTTTTTCTTTTTGATTTTAAATAGAAGTTTCCTTTCTGTTTCCATCTTGACTTAAAATCATTACCCTAGTCAATGTTTTTCTGGCATAATATAATCTTTATTTCATCTATGTATGATAGGATCAGGAGACAAATAAGAAACTTCACTTTTATTTAAGCTTCATCACAAATGAAATAAGAAAGAGAAAGTTCTAATATTTCTAGTTTTCTGTTTGTTTTTCATCGGTCAAGTAGACCTCATGTATTTGTCTTGTCTGATAGCATTTGTGTCTGTATATAATTATTGAGTCTCTGCGTACCATAATTCTAGTTGGTTTATGTGGGATTTGGTTGATAATTTGTGTTCATGTGGGTATTCTTTATTTCTGTGCGATAATGTCTGTATGTTGACTGGTGGGGGGGCTTGTGTGGAAGCAAAAGAATTTAGGGTACACCAGTTGTGGTTGTGGGTAAGCTGATCTAGATTCTTCAAGTATGGATTTTATCAAAGTTGGTGATATAATGAAGTGTGTTTATCAATGGAAAAATGATAATAGAAAACAAACAACAAAAAAATAAAAAAAATACCAGAACTTTCCTCCCCATATTTAATTTCTGATGAAGCTTAAATAAAAGTGAAACATGCTAGAATTATAATCATTTCCTATTTGTTTCTTATTTTATCATTGTCACATTCTAACCCATACTTGATCCCAATTCATGTATATATATATATATATATATAATTACTAGTTTTATACAATGAAAATTTCAGTTTTCCTATTTGAAATTTCTGATGAATCTTAATTCTTCAGAATGATTGAATAAGCTCATGTTGAGTTCTACAAAAATAAAATAACTGTAGAAATCCCTTTATTGCTTTGTTAAATATTTGAGCTTAACAACTTTAACAAAATATTGCCATAACAATCATAAATATGAATGCTGGTTGTTATTTTAAGAAAGAAGGTACAAATTAAAAGATTTGAAATTTCATATTTTTTCCGTTTCACTGAAACAGATGTTAAAAACTTCTGTTTTCCCTTCTTTTTTACATTTTATCACTGAAAGCAAGTAGTATCCTTGATATGACTGTGCTTCCACACAATCAAAATGGAATAGTCCATTATTTATGAGGTATTGGCAGGGTGTAACAGTCATGTAAACTAACACAGAGAGGAACAAGCATGATTATTATATAATAATAATAATAATTATTATTATTATTATTATTATTATTATTATTATTATACAGTGTAAGATAAACATTTTGTTCAGTAAGGATAAAAAAATTCATTCTCAAGATTACTAAACAGCATGTTTATCATTATATTCAACTATCTTCTGCCATCTTAATTCCATCTTCTCAAAACTTTTTATCTTTCTCAACAAAGAAGTGCACTAGATTTCTTTTGCAGTCTTCTAAGAAGTTGAATTTTTTCATTAAGTCATTTCTGTAAAGACAATGATAAATAGTAATCCCCTAAAAGCAGCAATATCTGATGAACATGACTGACGAGGAAAAACTTTGCAGTAAAACTGTAACACGTTTTAACCCTCTCACCAAAGATACATGCAGTCTAGCATTGTCTTAATAGCATAGTATATGTTTCCCTTTAGCTTTTTTAAGTCAAATTCTACACAATGTATAATTATTTCATGAGACCTTCTGTAAGTACTTCTTTTTAGATCTAAAGAGTTTGTACCAGTTCTTGTACAATAACCAAATTTGAGAAACAGTCATTACCTAGATGGGTGACTGTAGACTTGAATGTGGAGGTGGTGATAATGAATTGGAAACTGGAGAGTTCAGTTTCATTCTAGTTAGGTTTCTTATATTCACTTACTTTTAAAAAAATGTACTTACAGTCTAAAAATATTTTCAGGCTTTAAATAACCTGTAAAAGGTTGATACACCATAAAAAACAAATCATTCAAAAATCCAAAGAGTTTGTAAGCACCAAGTTTATAGAAGAGGATAAAAATATTCTAACTGTATTATTATGAAACAACTGAGATTATTTCCAAAAAGGATACAGAGGACACCATGTACTGAAGATGTGAGTAATGACAAAATTTTAGAGAAAATTCAAATAAAAAGGATGCTTATACTTAGCCTCAGAAAAAGACAGCTGAAATTTTTAGGGTGCATAATGAGGAAAGAGTGCTTAGAAAATTAAAAACTTACAGGATATATTGAAGGCATGAGTGATAGAGAAAAGCAGTGTGTCACCTACGTAATGAGCTTGTCTATATAGTTTGCAGAACAGGAGAGATAGCAAAAAGGCAAACTTTATTAAGAGCTGCAAACAATAGGATTTTGGGTAGTCATGATCACCTATGTCTTGAAGGTACACAGCATATAGAAGAAGATCATTAAACAGATAAACATGTGGGTAGTGTTATGATAAACCGAGTTCAGATTCCTAGGTTTCTCTTTTATGCTCTTGTTGACATTAATGCCCTTGGAAAAGGAATAAATCCATAGCTTATCATTTCAACCACCAGATATCAGTTAAATAGCTGGGTATATTAATGTGGTCCTTTCTGTTATTTAACATGCAGCTGATAGGAGAAAAAATGTGTTCATGCCTTTCCTGAAAACCATAACTCTCTCTACCTTTGAGAGATTCCAGTTGTTAAATCTATGGAGTATTGATCAAATTGTTGAAAAATCCAAACATGTGATGTTCATGCAATTGATACATTTCAAAAACTGTTAAAAATGAATTATTACAAGTTGATTTCATACAAAATTATATTGATTTTTCATTAAAATGATACCAAATTTAGCTTCCTTGGTATTTAATAACCTTAGGATCGTAACCTCCAGGAGATTAATTCATTGTGCCTTCTCAGACTAATATTTTCTTTTAACATGAAATTGAAAGATTATATTGAATCAATTGCTAACTCTGTAACTATAAAAATTGGTTCACTGTGTTGTGCTAGGCAGTTTTTCTCTCCAGAATCTATCTTACATATTTATAAGTCAACCATTTGTCCTTGCTTTGAATATTGCTGCTACATCTGGTCTAGTGCTCCTGCTATATATATTTAGAGATTCTTGATAAAATCCAAAGAAGAAACTGCAATTTTATTGGAACTGACCTACCATCTTGGTTTCAGTACCATTCCCATGCCATAACATAGTTTCTGTGTGCATTTTCTGTAAGTACTTTCATGATAATTGTTCTGTGGTACATAGACTTTGTGAATTTGAGTGCTGTTATAGACTTGTTAAATAATAGTTTAGCAGACTGTTAATTTTAGGGGCAAGTGTATTTCAGCTCCGACTTTTAGAGGCTGACTATTGGAGTCAGATGTAAGACATAATAATGAAGTTGATTTTGATTGGCTGAGCTAGCATGGGAGTGATAGAGAAAGGTTTTTCAGAGAGTTGAGTCTGAATCGTCAAGAGATGTTCTCATTCATATCTGAAATAGCTCCCCACTGAGAGAGAACGGCCCCCACTGGATAGTTAGTACATGTTGGCATTAATTACACAGTTAAGATTCTCCATGTTTGATGCCATTCATTGCTGCCCAAAAACATCTAGAGATCTTTGTCTGAGAGAGAAGATGCAACATTTTATCGAATTGGCGTCGTTCACCAGGACCACCGAGCATGAGGGCACTATGCAACAGATTGGCATCAAGGTCTCATCAATTTTGAGTTGAATTGGCTAGATATAATTCTGTGCTAGCAGTTTTTGTTCTAGCACTTCTCACTTGTCAAACTCTCTTTCCAGCTCCATGCCTTCCAACCAACTTTGAGCTTCAAAAAATGAAATCTCAGTCATTCTAGGGTCTTCCTGATCATTCTTCTATTGTTCTCATTCATTAATAATATTTCTGTTTTCTTAGTCCTTCCCACTCAGTAACCCCTTTTTCTATAGTGGCTTTACTACCTTGCATGGGGTGAAATGATTACTATATATATATATATATATATATATATATATATATATCTTTGGGTGTGTCGATAGTTGTGTTGATTGATGTAATGTAAATGACATCTCACAAAGTAATAGATAGAAAATTGATTCAAGGCATATATCTCTGTGAAACAAAGAAAACAGTATGAATTAAATGTAAATGAATCTATTGAACATAACAGCAAATTAAATATTGATAGCCTCAAGCTAACATTCAGCAGCCAAGAATTAAAAACTACAAAGATTTTCTTCACTTTCTCAAATATTTCAACCCTGTGTGCACAGTATCCATTCATATAGATGCTTAAACAAGTTGCATAAAATAGATTGTGAAAAATGCCAGAGGATAAAAGACTTATTTCTGGTTGAAAGTCAATTTCATTTCTTGATTATTCTAATTCAAATCACTGACACTTGTTATTGACTTCATCGCACACATACCATTAATAATTCTTTTACTTTGTAGTTTAGCTCAAATTGATGTGTTATTACTGATCAAGTTGGTCATTAAATATTTTTACTCACCCTATATGTAATAATTAGTGCCATCTAAATGGCTGTGTTGGCATTATTGAGATTGTTATATTGTTTTTTTTTTTTCATTTTTTAAATTCTTTTCCTGATTCTTTTCTTTCTAGTGAACTTTAGTTTCTACCAAATGTTGCAACATTGTTTATGGCCATATCAGGTTGAAACACTTGTTCTTATATGATCACCAATGTTAAGCAACATTGAACCTGGTCAGTAATTAGAAGGGTGACCACTTGAGAATACTAGGTGCTATAAGCTTGGATGTGGTGTAATGGATATAATGGTTCAGAATAATAAATCGGACAGCTGAGTTCGAATACCAGTCAGGTTCATTATATTTTCTTGTATGTGAAATGTATAAATCTGCATCTTTTCCTCCTACCTATGGGCTAAATAGTAAAACTTATATCTGAAAATTATTATTATCTCGAAAAAGTTCTTAGAATCCAATAATATCTTTTGACTTTAAAAAACTTTAAAAAGGTTGATAAGCATGAAATCAATCAAATCTCACAACAGGAAATGTTAACAATTACTACTTTTATATACTAAATCCTTTCTGGATGTGGGCGATCATAGATCTTCACAACTTCCTGATCTTTGTTATTCTAAGTAATTTTTTCCACTTTACCATTAGAGAGAGGCATGGTGGATTAATGGATTTAGAAATTAATCCAAGTTTGAATTCTAGTTCAGTTTATTACATTCCCTTATGTGCAAATACTATTAAGAAAGGTATGAATCCATCTCCTTCTCCCACCTAACTATGGGCAAATAACAGGACACATAGCACTCTATAGCCTTGATTGGTAACCAGTCTAGGAGAAGGGAAACACTGGATTCAAACCAGCCTGGAGATGGTTGGGATCTGTCAGGGTGTTTTGCCAGAAAACACTATGGCTGCAGAAGATGTGGTGTCCCTGTGATCCTAAGGGGTCCCTCCTTGTGATTGCAATCCCTTCTTTGTCTCTGTTCTGCTATCCATTCATGCAATTACTTGCTGCCTCCCACCAGCTTCTCTTGCCTTCAATATGTCTTGTATGTATTAAATGATCTTTCTTTTCCTTCTTTATTATGCTCGAAATTTCTCTTTCTCATTGTAAGTATAAGTTTCCTTATTTTTCCTCTTTTTACTTATGACTTAGTGTTGCTCAAATGTTCTGTTCATGGTATTTTTAGCATTTGGTGGTTTAAGTCTTCACTTCAGCCTTCACTTGAATAGAGAAGATTAGATATTACATAGCAGTTTGGAACACTTTTCTTTGTTTTAATTATATTTTCCAGTGTTTTGATACTTTGTTTACTTCATTCTATTTTTTCTTATTGGGAAGCAATTTTCCAAAATTACTGGGCAAGTGTTATACTGGAACACACCTATTCTATTGTTAATAGACTCTCCCACCTATAATAAGTAAGAGTAGTAGTAATAGTCACGCAGTGAGTTGCTGAGTCAGTCGATGTCGGACGACCGTTAGTCGGATACTAAAAGTATCAGTGACCACCACTAGATTTCTCTGTGTCATTACCTATTATATCAAGTTCCTAACGTTTTGTACGTTGAACCTTTTTAGGACCGACAGTGAAATACAAGTCTCCACTATGAAACTACTCTACAACACTTGACGACGAGGATTCGAACTCATAAAGAGAAAAAAAAAATTTGTTCGCCACATACAACACTTGGCAATGAACATATTCGGATTCATATGGAGGAAGAAAAATTTTCATTCACTCTACAACAGCAAGTCAGGTTTGAAGTCCTTATACAAAAATAATACAATCTGTTTCTGACTTTCTGCTCAACTAGATTCAATCCACTTTTATTAAAATGATTCAGAACAAACAGAAATCTTCTCAGACTTGAACTAAGAGAAGATACATTCTGTAGAGTAGAGAATGAGTTTTTATTATCAGTTTGTTATGCCAAAAATAGGTGGTCTCACCATACACATGTATTTTTTTTTTGAAGAGGTTAAAGATTATTCATTTTTGGTGACTAGTTGCACCATACACTATTAAATTATTTCTTGGGGAGCTTAAATTTGGGGGCCACACTACACACAAAGATGGCTTATACACAAGTCTATACAGTACATCTTTTCATTTTTTTTTAAAAATCAGTTTCACCCAAAGCTGCTAAGACACAAAGGGTTACTGGGTATGGAAGAATTAGAAATGTGTAACTTTACTAAGGAGCAAGATCAAAATAAGAATAATTAGGACAGTAGAAAGTGATTGACATTTCATTTAAATTTTTGAAGATCAAAGTTGGTTGGAAAGCATGGAGCTGGAAAGGAGTTTCAAATGAGAAATGTTTGAAAAAAACTGTTATCATAAAACTTAGTTACATCTAGTCAACTATAAATTGCTGAGACCTCATCACCAGTCTCATACTGTGCTTAAATCTAAAAAGGGCCTATTCAAACAATTGCCATGAAAATATTTATAGAATAGGCACATGGTGGCAACTTTACAGTTGTGAAAAAGTGACTGAAGCCAAGATGCCAGATCAAGATAAATAATATTACGGATTCTTCTTTGGATTTTATCAAGGATCATAGAAACATTAGACAGCTACTCACAAGTAATGATAAAATACCAGCAAAATCAAATAGTAAAAACAGATTTATAATCCTTGAAGTAATAGTCAAACAACAAAAACAACCATCAATAAAAAAAACAAACCATTATAACTTAAAAGCTCATATCCTTAAAAGTATATATAAAAATACATACCTCACACCTCACTTATGTCACAAAACTTATTAGTTAAGACTTTAAATCTCAAAATGGCCTCTGTGCATTTTCATCATATACTTCAAATCACTTATTTTTAAAACTAGCACTGTTACATCATTTCAGAATTTTACTAAACCCACCAGTTATCTCTACCTATCTTGAAGATGACTTAAAGTCAAATGCTTGGACCATGTTTTCTGTATCTTTCTTCCAAAATGATCTTAGGAACATTTCTGACAGAATTGACTCCTTGTCTGAGAAGTATTGTTTGTAACTTGAAAAAATCAATCATTGAAATTAATCAGCATTAAATGTCTTTCATTTCTAATACTATTTGCCTTAAAGAACATTTGCTTCCTAAATATATAAGTTTTAATTATGTCTTGTATGAATCCAGTATATTGCAATATAATCCAATCTGTATTTGACTGGAGCAGGAAATGGCTTGTAAACTTTAGTGCCTCCAGAATGAAACTGCTTTCATTTAGCCACCATAGAGAAACGTCCCTCCTTCTTATCAGTTTGGCTGATGCTAAACTCCATGAGAGCATTTCTCTCTGCACCTTCTTGGTCTCACATTTTCCAATGACCTGAGGTGAAACAACTACATTGAATCAACAGCTTCATCTACTGTAAGGATAATTGGTTCTCTGTGTCATGCCAGATGGTTTTTCTTGCTTGAGTTCATCCTTCAAATCTACAATTTATCTTTGCATTGAATACTGTTGCCATATGTGGTCTGGTGCTCCTGCTGTTCATCTTAAGGTTCTTGACAAAATCCAAAGACGGATATGCAATATGATAGGTCCTGAGCAGGCATCTTGACTTCGGTCAATTTCTCACAGACCTGATGTGCATTCCCTCTGTTCTTTCAACAAATATTTTCATGGCAACTGCTTTGATGAGCTACTTTCACTGGTACCCAACTGCATGAATTTAAGCGTGCTACTAGGTTGGCATCTCAGCCCCACCCTTTCACTGTTGAAACAGTTAAATGTAACTGACTCTTCTACTCCAACAGCTTCTTCTCTCACACTTCTCAACAGTGGAACTCCCTTCCTCTTACTTGCTTCCCTGATAGATATAATCTTCAAATATTCAAACATAATGTCAATTGACATCTTCTGTTGCTTTGATCTTGTTCCCCATCCTTCTCTTTATCCTTTCCTCTTACACCTGTCTTTACTTTTACTCTCATTCTCTTGTATGCTAGTGGCACTCCCATTTTTCTTGGGGTGAAATGCTTTAAAAAATACCTGGAGTTTTTTTCGTTGAGACATCAAATCATTCCGTGACTGGAAATTACTTTATTATCCAATGATATTGCACTAGCAGAAATCTCATGATTTGCCATTTTTCTTCTGTTGTCTTAACAAAAACACTCAGAAGCTATTCAAATTTGTTTGCAGATAAAATATTGGCTTATTGTCAGAAATTAACCATTTTTTTTTGTTTGGGAAATATATGATAAGTGCTTGAAAGCTTGGAATATTAATTTCATGCTGTGTTTGATATAACATTGACCATATTTTCACAACTGGAGACAGTTTGGATTACAAGACATGATTCATTTTTCATATGTTTGAGAATTAAATTAATTTACACAAAAGATTTTATTAAAGTTTCTATTAACTTCTTCTGGTAAGAAATTGCAACAAACTAGTATTAGTATATATATCCATACTTAAATTGATGGGAAACAAAAATATAAACAATCTATTAATAGTTAAATTACTAAACAGAATCATTCTCACCTGGAAGAAAAAAAAACCCTGTCTTCTTTTGGGTACCTAGTCATATTGGCATCTGCAGAAGTGGAAAAGCTGATATATCAGGAAAAGGAATCGCTAAAAATGAATATTTCAAATTTGAAAATCCCCTATACATACTTCAAACCAAATATAAACTCATGCATTGTAAACAAGTGGCAAGAGTTATGAAGCTACCACACAAACCAAAAACTTCACAAAATTAAACTCATTCTAGGAGAATGGCATTACATTGTTTCAGACTTTCTCTGAAGGAAGAAATCATCCTATCAAGAATCAGACTAGTAGATACCTATATCATTTCTTCTAAAAAATGAACATTCTCCTGAATGCATAAGAAGTGTATAATGGGAAAGAATAATCTAACCAATTGCCATGATCTTGCTCTGGTAGGTCAATGATCTTATGATATCACTAGTCTGGATGACCTTTTCAAATAAATAAAAATAGAGACTTTGGTCTATACCACAAATTTAGCACTAAATAACTCTGTTCTAGAGGTGTAACTTCAGAGTGATGGTACCAACAATCCAAAGGTTTGTTTACAAGCCATATATTTATCTTTTTGCATTAAATAACTAACAAAGTTTTATATGCTCTTAAAACAGAACAATCAATTCTTCTGAATATAGTGTTTGTAGATTTTTACTAATCCCAACTCTTCTTTTTGCCTACAAAACAAATCTTTATTTTTTAACTTGAGTTTTCAGTGTTTACTAATTTTCTCTTTTATTTATACAAATCTAAGTAAAATTTGTGACCATTTTTGCTTAAATTTTTCTTGGTTTCAGATGAAAACATGGTAATTATTCAATATGTTTTGGTGAAACCTTCACTTTACAAAATTATAGCATATATTTATAGTTTTGATATATGGAAGAAAAATGTCAGTTTAAACAGGTGCCAAGTGGATATATGTTGAGCAGCTAATGGTAACATTTCTATTCTTCAGTGTTATTACCTAAAAATCAGTTGGCTTTGAATTGCTTTAAGAGTAAATAAAATTGAAAAACTTGAAACAATTAGAAATCAGGAGGATCATATGGTACAGTAATTCAATTCTAACAGACTTAAAAACATTGAGAAAGCACAACACTTTGTTAATAATTTCACCCCAAGCAATGTGTTAATGCTACTAGAAGGAAAGGGGTTACAGGAGGTGAAAATGAAAGAGGAGACTAAAAATAGGGAGGACTGAAGATAGGATAAAAGATGAACGGGATTCTTGAAGGCAGAAAATGGTAATTAATATTGTATTTAAATGATTGAAGATTATAGTTATCTGGGAAATATGTAAACAGAAGGGAGTTCCACAGGCGGAAAGTGTGAGAAAAGAGACTGTTGAAATAGAAGTGGCAGTTGCATTTAGCTATTTCATAAGTAAACAGGTGGGACTTAGATGGCAATCTAATACCATTCTTAAATTCATGTATTTGGTATACCAGGGAAAAAAGATTGTCAAAGGAGTGGCCATGAAAATATTTGTAGAAAAGACAAAGTGAAGCCACATCATGCCAGTAAGAAGGGGCTTGAAGTCAAAATGACTAGTTAGGGTCAATTATATTAAAGATCCTTCTTTGTATTTTGCCAAGAATATCTAGATGAACAGCAGGAGTGCCAGACCATATACGACAGTACTCAGTAAACAGATGAATGGTAGATTTGTAAATGTACAAGATGGATTCTGACAAGAAAAATTTTTTGGTACAACACAGTGACTCAACATTTCTTGAAGTAGACATGGCAATTGATTCTATATAATTGCTCCACTTCATGACAGTGGAAAACGTGAAGCCAAGAAGGTGTAGTGTGTTACTCTCCTTGAGTCAAGCCTCAGTCATGTTGATGGCAGGCAGAAAAGGTTTTCTGTGGTATTAAAATATTCTTATGGAAAAAAGGCTTGGAAAATTTGACAACCACAGGACATATTGAAAGCAAGAAGTGCAGAGAGAAACAATGAGTAAACTACGTAACAAGCTTGTTTTTGTGACGTTACCAAACACTCATTGCCACTTTTGTAATGTCAACAAATTGTCACTTTCATAATGGTCATTGTAGTAGAGACTTTGCAATCGCAGGTACAACTATAGTAATGCCATTGATCAATACTGGTATCAGATGCCTTTGAATAACACTCACACTAATAGTACTTGCTCGATAATACTCACTCGAATAGTAACCGCCGAATAGTGATCTATATAGTGATCACTTAGACGCCATGCTAATTCCCATATATACATTTCCTTTAAAATGAGATCACCTGTGTTTGCTCTATGGTGATCTGTGTTCAAACTCCAGTCTCAGCAGTGACACTTTATTCTTATGTAACACTTATATAAACATGATGGCAGAACAGGGATTGTGAAGGATAGTATGGTTTAAATATTGCTTAGTGCTACAAAGGATAGGATATTATGGAGAGCCATGATCACCTACGGTCTGAAGGGACAAGTCATATAAAAGAAGAAAACATATTATTACTAGATTTAGAGAAAGTAATTATTTTTCTCTTCATCTATTAGGTAGATAATGATAGAGCGCAGGAACAAATATTCAGAATTTGTCTTCATCCAGACATGTTCATTGTTAAAGGTGTTTGCTGATAATTTTTTGAACAGAGAAAGAAAGAAAAAACTTTTGACACCTTTGTAAAACTTTCTTTCATAGTTATTGTAAAATTAAGATAAATGATAGTGCCACATAATAAAATTGTTTATATTAGAAGCCGCCTCCCAACATCCTCATGTCAGTTGTTTTTATCTCTTTATTTTGACTCATGAACGCTCTGGCTTTTGTCAGGTTTGTCACATCTGATAATTTTCAGTCAGTTAAGAAAGACCTTTATTTAATTTTCTTGTCCTGTATAGAGGATTGTCTTCTCTTAGTTATTTCGTATACAGTACTCCTTCATAAGCAACCATGGATGATCTTTTCACAAGACAGTCTGTTTCTTTATTGTCCCTAAAAATTAATTTATCAGCAAATTTACAAGTCTTTCAGAATTAATCAACTATACTCTGAACTCATAATAACAGAGATTGATCTGAAGCAAGATGAAGAAGGAAAAAATTTTTTACAAGGTCAGATTGTACATTTTATATATTTACCTTTTTAGATGGTTGAATTGTATATTTTCAAATGTGCTTTTTTAGACAGTCAAATTGTGTAGTTTACATATTTACTCATTTTTAGAGGCTCAGATTGTATATTTTACATATTTACACTTTTTTAAAGGATCATATTCTATATTTTTAGAGGCTAAATTGATTTTTTAGAGGGTCATATTGTATATTTTACAAATTGATTAGAGATTCAAATTGTATATTTTGCAAATTGATTTTTTAGAGGGTCATATTGTATATTTTATGAATTGATTTTTTTGTGGGTTAAATTGTATATTTTACAAACTGATTTTTTTGTGGGTTAAATTGTATATTTTACAAAGTGATTTTTTTAAAAGGGTCAAACTGTATATTTTACAAAGTGATTTTTTTAGAAGTTCAAATTGTATGTTTTACACAATTACTCTTTTAGATCCTCATAATTTATGTTTTACGTATTTACTTCCTCAAAGTGTCAACTTGTATATATTGCAAACCAAAGAAAAAAAAATAACATTTTTTATAAATAAATTAATAAAATTCAAATGAATGAATAATATTTAGATGTTTTTATCATCATGATATGATTCAGTAGAAAACCATTCAACAATTACTGAGAAATGATTATATAAAATTTCTCAAAAATCAGTAAATGATTTGACAAAATAATCAATTAATTCTGATAGAAAAATAAGACACTTCACCTCAAGATTTCAAATTACTTCACATAAACCTTCTATTGTCTCTGATATGGAGACTCTTGCTTAAGCAGATATCATTCCTGTCATTCCAAATAATAAATGGAAAAATAATGTCAATGATTTGTTTGTGATGACCTGTTCATGCTTTTTAAGACTTTCTTTCAGTAATCATTACATAAAGTATATATACAGATTTTGGAATAGTTGGTAAACTCCACAAAATATTTTGAAAAACTAAATATGTGTCTTAGTTTCAGCAAAATTATTCATAAAATGTTTTTGTTTAAAAAAAATAATATAACAGTTTGTATCGTCATCCTTTACTTAGATCCCAGGTGTCATTTTTATCCTGTTGAAGATAGAAAATAAAAGATTATGTAATGTCAAATCAAAGCCTAAAGTTAGGAGTTTAAATATGATTATAACTGCACTCTTAAAACATAACTGGCGTTGAGAATAAGACAACAACCATTAACATTAAGGAAATGGGGAAACATCACAGCTAATGGAACAAAAATATCAAAATCAGCATCATTTGTAACAAAAAGTCTATGTTAAGAAAATAGTTAAATTAGAAAAAAGAAATTAATTTTTTTTTTTTTTTGATCATTTCACCTCAAGCAAAGCAATAATGCCAGTAAGATACAAGGGGATTACTGAAAGTGAAAGAGAATGAGAAGACTTTAAAAGGAATCAGAAACCCAATCCTAAACAGGAAGCAAAGCATAAATCTCTCCTACTGTTCGAAAAATGGGGAAGGAGTGTGAACCAGGTGATGGCAAACATATAGACTTCTATTAAAATTTTTCTTTAAACAAGTGGAAAAGAAAGAAGATAAAATATTGGAGTTTAGGCAGGGACTTTAGAAAGGTAGATTAAAACAAAGAGCACATGCAATTTTAGTAAATGTATTCAGGTAGGTACAGTTAATTAAGGGTGATGGAAGGTAAAAATTAATATTAACTAATAATTTCCTTTGCATTCAACACTTTCATTTTTATCATCTGAACTGTGTCTGCTCTTTTATGCTAGAGTTGGATGGGTGATTGTTTTGTTATGAAGCAGACAAGAGCTGACAGAAAAGTGAAAAAAATCCATCTTCACTGTTTATATTGAATTCTTCTGTTTACAGCTGATCCCAATTTGTGCTTATATACTTAAAAAAACAAAGGCCAAAATACAAGACTTGTATTTTTTTGTTGATTTTTCTACACCTGTTGTTTTCTTCCTGAGTCATAATAATAGACTGGGAAAAAATAATGAGTCATGTTCATCATCTTTGTTCAAAAAAACTTCATAGGATTTAATTAATCAGCATAACTTCCAGGCAATATTTATTATTATTATTATTGTTGCATTCAGTAATCACCCTGGAACTGTAAATGCTATAAATGTAAAACAATGAACATTGTGTGTTGGTGGTGGCTCATCAAGGTCTATCATTTTTTAAGGCATTGTTGTTTAATATATTGCAAAAATATGTTAAATACTTAAATAAAAATTGAAGAAAATAGTCCGCCTTAGATGTATTTCAGCATAAAAGAATGTGCTAATTAACAATAAGAAGAATTAATTGAATCATTTAAATTATATAATGAACTAGTTCACTGATGTGCTTAAAAATGTTGGCAATATTTAAGTTGTGAATATGTTATGCCTACATCACATAGACATATTTTACATAAAATGGATAAATCTATATTTACACATTTATCTATACATATCTGCACTGTTATTGGTCTTGACCTGGCATCTCAACTTGAATCACTTTCCCACCAATGTAACATATCTTCCCTGTGTCTTTTCTGTAAATACTTTCATAGTTATTGTCCTGATGAATTTCCTCTATGGTACCTAGACTTTATGAATGCAAGTGCAGTACTAAGTTGGCAGCAAGGTCTTATAATATTACAGTTGAAATGGCTAGATGTAACCATAAGTTCTATGCTAGCAGTTTCTTCTATCACACTTCTTGTTTGTGAATCCCCCTTTCTGCTTCTTGCTTCCCAATCAACTTCAATCATCAAAAATTTAAATGTGATGTCAATCATTATCTTCTTATTCTTTTATTGTTATCTTTCCTTAATAGGATATTTTTCTCATATTCTCTAACACTCAGTAACCCTCTGCGTCTTAGTGGCTTTATTGCCTTGCTTGGGGGGAATTGATTTAAAAAAATAAAAAAAAAAATTACAGATTTAACATTGATTTACCTGCAAATTAATATTAAATAATGCAAAGGGACATGGAGTTCAAGAAGTCAGAAATGATTTTAGAACAAATCTTGGCCAGTCATTGATGGAAAAATATTTTTTTGCATTAATATGGAGATGAATAAATCCAGAGCATGCCATACTTTTAAAGTGAATTTTCATCTGGAGTTTTCCCTGTGTAACATTCAATCTCTGTGACTGAGAACCATTTGATTAACTGCATTAGCATATTGAAAATTTTTTGCATAAAAAAATACTTTTTTCTTCATTATGCTATTAATGTACCTGCAAATATATATATATATATATATATATATATATATATATATATATATATATATATGGACATTTGACCGAGTGGTTTAAACATTCCTTTTTTGAGTATGTGACCAAGGTTTGAATCTAATCATGCTTGATTTGTCA